>OUQQ01000091.1:2446-15574 GCA_900404475.1 Spongospora subterranea | reverse complement strand
TCCTCGAAGATACGGGTTGGTGACAAACCCAGGACTAAAAAGAAACCGAGAAGTAGCATGTTAGCAAATCAAGCGAAAGTTATATAACATCAACAAAAGGCCATTAAAAAGATTTGTGAAGGAAATCTAACAATGGCTGGTGGCTACTTGGATAGCCGTCAATTTACAATAGCTCGAATATGGGTACCCATGGAAAAAATATAGAAATCCCTAATATGCCACAGATATAGCCACTGACGGAGCAAATATGAAAAAGAATGGCCATGGATCACTCAATATAAACAACTCCAACCTGGCGATCAAGCAGACGAACAGGCGCAGAATCCACACTGAGTCGTGTGTCTCATCGAGTTGATCCACCCGAGTCGGAATGGTTGCGTTGAAAGACGATATTCCATGTTCCGCAAGGAAAATCAAAAATGCGGCCATATCATCAACGTAATATTCGGGTAACGCAGCGAAAGTCGGAGAGCATGTTGCAGTAAGCGGCAATTCAGGTCTCAACGATGAGGGATTGATCAGAGTCAGCATCAATCTTGCTGCTAGACCGAAAAGTGAGAGAACCGCACGCAGCAGCAATGGGTCAAGCAGCTGAACCGCCATTCCAAATTTTACTTGATTCATCGTCTGTTGATTGGGGCGAGGAGCAGCTAAAAAAAGATTAGGTGAGTTGAAGCATCTGAATAAATAAAAGTTGAAAATTCTTTAACTAAATGGATTCAGACTTTTGTAAAATAAGGATTACGTGAATTATGGATGGTCTGAGAGATGGCATTGAACCGAATGCAAGACTGAATGATGCCAAGATGGACTCCATGCATAGTCAAATAAAACCATTCAGAGGGAAGAGCGAATCCAAAACTTCCCACGATCGGACTGGGATAAATACTAGGTGACGGAAACGACTGAAAAATATCTTCCTTTAACGGACGTCGTAATTGCAGTAACAGGTGCGAGGGCGAATGAGAATCATAAAAACGGGAGCCATTCTCGCATTGGGAGCAGACGCTAAGTGTCGGAGGACAATTAATGCAAACATATCGGATCCTGAATGAGCAGTCAGGACGATCAGGATGACAAGAAACAGTGGGTACCCAATGATTGGTGAAACACAGCAGTTGCAGCACTGAGTTCCGGGATGAACCACCTGCCCCTTTGCAACGACCCGTTAGAAGAATGACACAACCATAACCAACAATGTCAAAGACATTTTAAAACGACAATGCAACAAAAAATTATGTACACAAACCGGTGACAACAGGCAAAAAAAGACAATGTGGTTTGACACAAAAGTTAGTAAAAACCCTGTTGAAAGTAATTAACCTGGTAAGTATCAGCATCAATTTGAATCTGTTCGTTTGATAGGTCAGCAATATCTGGTATAGGTAACGATAATGATCGTTTCCAAGGGCTACAGGGAATCATTTTCCTGATCTTGAGCATCAAGTGCCGAGTATGATCATGAACATCGCAATGGTCCCGCTGAACATGATCGGCTAATAACGGAAAGGAAGCATCGGAACCATTAGCTAAACAAAATAAGTGACAAGCGACGGGAGATAACCCACAAAATAAGTAATCGTGCAAATATGAATGGTGGAGAAAGAAGCAGATATTGACAACAAAAAAAGAGAATTTTTTTCAATACCATAGCATATTGGGCAACGAGTTGTTTCTCGATTCGAACTGTGCGTCTGACAAATATGAAGACGAAGCTCTAGCTCGGTCATTTGCGAGAGTTCACTGCAACCTCGAAATGGGCAGATAAACGCCGTTCCAGAATCGATGGCTTGACCAAGAGTGAGACGGTAAAATTCACGCTCACACTGCAAATACCCGGAAATAAATTTACAATAGAAGAACGGGAAAACTCCCACTTACCGGTTCACAAAGGTCAAAGTCAAGACAGTGGACGCACTTGAATCTGACTCCATGGACAGATCGGGAGCGGCAGCGATCACCTGGCTATAATTATTCGGGCAAATCTATATAAGGCGTCGTACTAACATATAATCCCATAGTGAGAATCTGTTAAAGAAACACGCATGAACTCTTCATCGGCTCGATTTTGCGGAACGTCGGGTTGACGGGACAGTATCTCTGTAATCTGCATATTTGCCACAGCACAAAACAGCATGGGTCAGTACAATTTAAAACCGCCACAGCTCATACACAAGGCAAAATGCCAACGCCGAAACCAATTACATCATCAAAAGAAGACATATATTGGGAGTAAATCATTGGAAACGTTGAAAAAAAATCTGGGAGTGCCAGCATGCGAACCTCTGTAGTGGGCATATGAATTCTGGTCTCCTGTTCACCCAGGTCAAGACGTGACCGTCGCGTGAAGAAAGTTGTTGATAAACTATCTAGAGAGATGCGCAACTTATCCTGAGCAACGCTCAACATCAAAGAGCATAGACTTAATAGAAAATCATCTGTACTACAGTAAGAACTTGAAGAGATACACAAACGAAATACAAACCCGAAGATGTGGACTTGACACGAGAGTGCATCCTCGTGCGAGACCAGTTACCGAGCAAAACTGAGCCAATCCACGCTAAAAGAGCAGCTCTGCAAATGTCGTCTCTAGAGATCATTTCTGTCCAGATTTCTAGTAAAACATTGTGAACTCTAGACGATTTTAATCGAAGTCAGTAAACAAACTAGACAATACAATTGTACAAAACGAGACAGAGTCGGCTGAAACAAAATAAAAATGCAATCGCTAGGCTGACGTGAAACCCGCAAAAAAAAGGATTTGCTGGACAGATAATTGACGTCAAAGTTGCGAGCCTATTACGTGAAGCCTTCATTTGATGACTTGTATATGAAAAGAAAAGCCCACATCGCTCAAAATAATGAATTTTTTGACTGTACTAACCTATATAGTTTGTGACGTACGTTCGTGGTTGTAATCAAAACAAGTTGTTCTGACATCATATCAACACGGGAAAATATGGCTTCGCTGACGGAGGGGTCCGAGTCCATAATAGTTGACAACCGCATGAAAATTCCCATTAGGCTATCCACTTCGAGGTTGGGCCCACTTAGCCATGCATTCATGAAGGTTGGGAGGTACACGAATTTCACCATGCATTTGCGATCACATAACAATAGACGATGAAGCCCACGAAGGGGACGCAAAAAATCGGAAGTCAAAACAGTACTGCCTTTTACAATTCGAATCAGACTGGCGACCAGATTCCAGACAATAGTGGCGACGTTTTTCTCCGAAACGGCGGTGACGATGGCGCTAAGAAATTCACGGGTATTTGTGTTGTCCACAAACCCAGTATCGTCAAGCGTTGCTGAGGAGACATCACGTGCCAATATAGACTGGGCTGTCGCCTGCTCAGCGGGCAGCTCCCGGCATAACCAATCGGTAAATACGGTTAAACACGGCTCTTTCGCGTCTTTGACTGGTATTGAGCCGGGGCGCGTTAGCATTAGGGTTGCATATCTGAGCAGCAATAACGAAACAGACCCATATTTTTGATAGGAGCTAATAGCAAAAAAGGAATGCGCTAGAAACTCAACTGGAGAAGCAGCTGATACACGATCGGCGATGACTAATTCGACATTGCGGATCGATAACTGCCTTTGACCTGAGCCTACGGCATTGTCCCAGCTTCGCCAGAACGCCTCATCGTATTCGCCCAACTCGTCAACAGCATCGTCGGCGCAGGGATCGTGTCTAATCTGCAATATATTGCACAGAAATTGGTCGATATCGTCGTTGGCGTCTCCGTGATTCATAGATCCATTCAGCAAATACAATTGAAGATTGCGCGGCCGCTCTCCGCAGTCGTCCAACGATCGTGTAAGTCGTCGGTGACAATCCATGAGCCTCACGTTTCAAAACTGGTAATTGGACTCGGATAGTTGAGCGAACATTGGGTTGACCCTGGATTGTCACTAAATGGAAATTAAACCGATATATCAAACGCATATCGTTCGTGAGTAGCACATCTGTCCGTTTGCGAAAGCTCACTTGAACATATCGACGTAGTTCTTACGAATTGCTTGCCCAGGCTCAAAGATAATGATGAAGTTCTCATTCAAAACTCTTAATATAATTATGATTGAACTACAGGGAAGATAGTTCATTTCGTAGGTAGGCATATTATTATTTACTTAACAAAGGTTTCTTGATTGCACAGTAGTTTTTAGTTGACAGAGACGAAAGCCCTATATCCAACGTTTGCCACCAAAAGTCTATGCCAAACACCGTGACACAATGGTGCTTCCAAGGCTGTTGAATTCCCATTTGCTGCTGCTGTCAGCAATGACTCGATTGACGTTGCTCTCAGAAAGATAGCGGCACTGAACAAATGGAACTGGGAAGAAAAAAGTTTTCATGGAGGAAGCCTTAGGCAAATTGGTGGTCCGACTGGTGAAAGTTTTTCCTCGACGTTAAACCTGCTGTACCCCAAGCCTCGCCAGTAAGACGAGCCTCTTGTGCCGATCCTCAAGCCACATCGCTCACTTCATGGACAAGCCTTTCGTGCCGATCCTTCAAACAACACCCTTCATTCATGGGCAAGCCTTTCGTGCCGATCTTGCGAGCAACACCCTTAATGTCATGTGCAAGCCTTTCATGCCGATCTTGCAAACAACACCCTTGATGTCATGACAAGCCTTTCATGCCGATCTTGCAAACAACACCCTTGATGTCATGACAAGCCTTTCATGCCGATCTTGCAAACAACACCCTTGATGTCATGACAAGCCTTTCATGCCGATCTTGCAAACAACACCCTTAATGTCATGGACAAGCCTTCGTGCCGATCCTTCAAGCAGTACCTTTCATTTGTCACCGTTCGTGACGATTTTCAAGCAACTCTTTTTATTTCCTCATTCCGTTTCGTTGACGAGGCAATATGCCGCCCTGCCATGCCGCTGCCGCTTACAATACTTTGTCCACTCACTAGCGCCGCGGAAGCCTTTGATAAATGGTGTTTCAATCTAATAAATCACCTGATTAATGGACTAGAACACGCCAATTTCTTGAACTTTGATGATCAGGCATCATTGGAGACGCTCACAGGCGGTGTTTCTTGAACTTGAATGAGTACAGTACCCAGTTTATTCGAAACGTGAAATCAACAATTTAAAGCAATGGTCACGATCGGCCATCGAATCAGCAGTTTGAAAAATGTTTCAATTGCCTGCGGTAATGAGTGCAATGTCTCATAGTTCAGTGAACCGTACCCGATATAATTCAAATGCACTGCGGAGTTGGCATTTTGACACTGATACTGGTATGATTGCTTAGGAATTCCTCGCCATTACGGCTTAGCTCATGACATCAAAATGGCGCCACGTAGCCAACATCATTGCATGTATATTGTTTAGTTTGACATTTGCCGACGACAGTAACATGGATCAGTATCGCTGTGAATTTATCGATCGCAATGCGGCGGATTTGGGACTTACCCAATGTCAATATAGTCAACGTTTCTGTGTCGACCAAATCTATGGTATTAATTACTACGCATTGCGTTACTGTACACCAGGATGGTTTGGTCACATGGTCACGTTACCTTTGGTGTTGTTCGTTACCATCGTCCTGCTCATCCTGCTGTCGGATACCGTCCAGCATTATTTTGTGAGTAATCAGGAGCATATCAGTGCCATTCATCATGGTAATGGGGTATGGTGAACGTTCAGGTACCAATCTTGAAGAGCCTGTCGGGCTTCTTAAAATTGCCTCCCAGCGTTGCCGGTGTTACTCTCTTAGCGTTCGGTAATAGCGCCACCGATGTGAGTGAGAGATATTGATTAACCCACTGTGATGGAGCTGGGGGTCATATCGTATCTGTCTTTCCATTAGGTATTTACGGCGGTGGCTGGTGTTCGCACCTCGGATATCCCATTCGTGCTATCGGCAATTATCGGTGGCGGTGTCTGTGTAACTACCCTGTGTCTCGGTAACCCAGCAAATAACTCATATTCCAAATATGTTTGACGTCGAGAAATTACGTTAGTGGATTGACGTTAGTCTTAATTTTCAGCAACGTGATTCTTCCGGCTTTGTTGAATACCGAATTTCGAGATTGAAACACGGTGTTTCGACTTAGAATTTTGAATTACGTAGCAACGCGCGAATGTTTATACATATAATAGGATTCGTAATTTGCGCGTCTCCAGCAAAGGTCGAACACGGCGTCTGGCTCATCCGTGACATCGCCGTCTACTTAATCGCAACGGTATGACGTCAAATAATCCATACACCATTTATGCATATGGTCAACACTCGTTGTTTCCCACAATTAGCACTCTGCATTTATTTATTTTTGAAGCAAATGAGTAGTATGTTGTTGGTTGATTCGTTATGCATTTTTTTGTGATTTGTCCTTGAGTGTGTATCTTGCATTGTTTAACATGTTTGGCTTCGTAGGCATTGATAGTGATGATTTGCCAATCAGGCAAGGTGTACATGTGGCAGGCGAGTGCTTTCCTTCTTCTCTATTTCCTGTACGCCGCTGCTATCGTTTCCACATACTTTTTAACGCCCAGATCGATTCCGGTTCGGGTTAGGCTTCACACAAAATGCCTCTCCACTACAAAGTTATTTTTTTAGAAAAAATCACTTTTCGTAAAAAAAGTTTGGATTGACCTCCCGGATATCGATATTGCCGTCTCAAATTGGTCATTTGTTCTGGTTTCTTGGTGCCTCTTGATTAAATGTGGTTGGTGTTTTCTCGATAATGCACCGATTATGCTTCAGGTCCTTTCGCTCTCTGGGCTCGATGATGGTCTTACTTATTCTCTCTTGACTGATGAACAACCTCAGCGGCTCGTTCAGTCATCGGTAAGGCTTTTGCTCGCAATATAGTTTGTCTTTCACAGCTCATTAGCGCCTCCCTGTATCTCATTACTGTTCAATTGCCAATTAAGTATTACGGTACAGTCGTTTCTTTGTTTTGTTTGACGTCAACTTAATGGTTTACTTTACCTTCATTTTTTTTAATGATCAAACGTTCCGCATTTTGTGTATCAGAATCCGGAATACTCCTATAATTTTGTAGCAAATGTCTAACGCTGCATGCGAATGGCATAGTGCATCCTTGTTTCGCGAAATTACGATCCTAACAAATATATAATCATAGACTAATTTGTAGGAATTTGGGTGCCCTAAGCAAGTTCGTATAGAGCTGTTCGCCCCGATCCCAGGTGGAGCACAGCCGCTGCCGCTGTATGATTTCGGTCCCGACCATCGTAATGATTTTGGAGATTCTGTTTTCGATGACAGCGAAAGTTCCTCTCGCGAAGATTCGCTGTATGAGTCTGGCCAGATTTTCGCCTGTTTCTTCCGCTCTGCACAGGAGGGTTGGAACTTGGCCGTAACACCCTACACTTGGCTTCGGTCAGTCGGTGGTCGTTTTTCTGCTCATTCTTCGCAATCATCCACTCTGGTTTACGTTTAGTTCGTCGTTTTGCCACCACTAAGTTTAGTTCGTTATCTTGCCACCACTTTGGATCACGTCAAACTTGTGTTCGGTTTTTCCAGATTGTGCACATTGTATATAACTTTGACGAGTAATTGGCGTTCAAACGGTTTTGGTCATTAACGTGCCCCGATTTTGATTGTTAGGCGCATTACGATACCTGTGGCGACCGGGGAGTTTACACAATCGGAACGCAGTCGGCTTTGCGTGATGCCTTTCTTTGCATTACCCCTCATTGTTCTCGCTTTCACGAGCACTCTGAGTGCTGCTCTGTTCACGATTCCTATTGGTGCGACTTTGGCGGTTTTGGCATGGCGTATATTTCCTTTGCAATCCAGGCCGCTCCCATTGTGGTCTTTGTCGCTGATCGGTTTTGTCACGTCCATGGCATGGATATCGTTACTTGCATCCGAGTTGGTGTCGGCTATTCAGGCATTGGGCGCAATCGTCAACGTATCGGTTTCTGCTTTGGGCGTTACGGCTTTTGCCTTTGCAAATTCTGTCTCCGATTTGGTTACAAATTCGTCTGTCGCCCGGTCACCGTCTGGATCAGCTTTGGCGATCGCTGCATGTTTCGGTGCACCCATCATGAATGTCCGTTTTTTTTAAATATAGTTTCCAAGTTCCATAACATTAATTTGTTTTCGTTTCGCAACTATTAGAGGGTAATCGTGCTCTTACCATTTTTCCATGACTTCCAACATTTGCTATTTGAATTCTTTCTCTGAAATTGATAATTGTTTGTCTATTGTCTCTTAGTTTCTATATAGGGATTATTGGGCCTAGGATTATCCTTTGCTGTTGCGTGTTCATCGACGTACCCGTCGCCAGTGACATTCTCGACTACACCGCATATAGCTCTGGGTTGGTCATTCCTCATTTTAAGCCTGTTTACCAACGCGTTTGGGTTTATCGCTTATCGTTTCCGTCCGCCGTCAGCATTCGGGATCATTCTTATTCTATTCTACGTCGTCTTCGTTGCTGTTTCGATTGCTTTCATCTAATGCAGGTCCAGGTACTGTGCCAGCCAAAGGCTTTTTCTCAAACTGTATCATCAATAAATTATACTCCCTCAAATCCAAGCGGCTTTCGTGAAATTGGTTTTGATTTTGGCGAAAACACAGTGCAGGAACTCCATTTTTTTTTCTGGGCTCACATCAGCAGCTACCTTTCCTTGGTTGAAATTTCGTTTAGCTACAGACTCCGTTTACGTGGGAAAAACAGCAAATTTTCTAGCAATTTGTGGGTTTTACGCCATTGCCAGGTTTTCCTTTATCAAATAGTTTCCACAATCTCCTTCTAATAGAACTGCATCACGCTCTACCTTGGTTAAATTACGCGTTGCGCTAACCTCGGACTGTTCTGACATCGTGAATCGATCGCTCAGTTGCTTTGAAACCTTATGGTCGAAGAGTTTTCAGAGGGTTCTTTTTGCTGCTACATTGAAAAAAAAATAAGACTTGTTATACGTAGAAAGGGCAGGCCGCATGGCTTTTCACAATCCAACGACATTTTCGCGAATCTAGCATCTTGTTCATTTCTGTCTCGGCGCTGTTCAAATTCTTTGGACGAACAAACCAGACGATGTAGAAGTTTGATATGTACAAATAGCAGGTTCAATTCAAAACTGTTAACCCTCAATTTCATGAACTCGTTGAGTTTTTTATGTTTTCGGTTGTTCGTCTTGATTGTCTCCGTTGCCATCTTTATCGTCGTCGAGGCCATCTGTATCGTTGTCGAGCGGGCTCCACAAGAAACAACGAGGGCTCCAATCGCTGCGTTCTTCGGGGTCCCTGACCCCGTATGGAATAAAAATGCCTCGGTCCTCTTCTCTTGGTGGACCGTTGCAACACCAACGAGGACTTGGAGGTTCGTCGAACAGATGCTCTACGTTCAGAGGGCTCCATTTGCCCCATTCAGGGGTTATGAAGCCCTGCTCCTCTTCCTGATCGCTCTGTTCTTGTTCCTGATCGTCTTGGACAAGGTCTCGATCACAATCTTGTGTAGTTGCCGTGGATTCAACATGAGTCAAATCGCTCTCTTCTGCCTTCTCGCTCAATGGAAACCAATCTGGTGTCCCTAACTGCTGCCTATTTATCCAATCAAGACTCAATACAGCAGGCTTTCCTGGTTTACGTGTGGCCAACTGCCTCACCCTAATTCAAATATCGATCTACACCATTCACCTGGATAAAACACTTCACCCTACAGACCATATCAGAGACAATCCCAGAGTATTCATTGCGTTCTGAAAAAGGAAAACTTCTACAAATAGGTTTGCCGTAACAAGTCTCCCTCGATTCGTGCGAACATTGCATATCGAGATTGCAATAGAACAATCAGTTTTTTACCACCTCTTGAGGTACAGGTGAACTTGGAACAGGAACCATATTTCGCAGTGCCTCCAATATCGTATTGCATGTCCCTGTGTTTGTTTGGGCCACATGTCGTAATCGGCGCTCCGCATTTGGTTTTGGGCTATCGTAGAGATCGGCCAACACAATTGTTGACACAATTTCGTTTTCTAAACGAATGTGAATTCGTTTAAATGGACCTAATGCAGGCCGCCCTAAGTAGAGAAGCGGCGGTGTTCGCCGAACCAACTCGTCCCTGTCTGATGGAAGTATAGTGGTGGTGTCACCCACAGGACGCCACGGAATCACGGACTCCTGCGGATAATCGATCTGAAACAAAACACAGTCGAGGAAATCCTCGGATTCAGTTCGGTCACCTTCAAATAATCCAGATGGCAAATCCATTGTTGCAAACCGTTTAGTTTAAAATCGAAGGAATTCGATGGAAACTCGACATCAACTCGGTCTCGACCGCAAAAACATTTGCGACGGGTTCCGGAGGACCCAGGTCTGCCAGATTACATCACAGTGTTGTTGATTGATACACATTGCCATTATAGACCGGTCCGAGATGGCTCACAACATAGTCAGGTCTGAGGCCGTTTCCACTCAAAATGACCTCTACTTCCCAGGTTCACATTTCTTTCAGAATCTGTTCAACGTTAATGGAGATGTTATCTAAATCGGAAATATTCAAACCTGTTTTCGCTGTTCGTCTCTAATACATTCAGTTCAGCGCAACAATTCTCTTACGAGCTGATATACAATTTCCTGCCTGTACGGTCCAAGGAGTCGATCATTGTCGAGCAATGGGCGCGACGCTCTTTAGTTTATTTCCGTCAACAGGGACAGGAGTTCATATGCACGTACCTAAACACTGCAGTTCAGAATTGGTGCCGGACACAGTTCAGCAGAGACATTGTCCAGTAGTCCATGATCAGTGACCACCGTGTTTAATGAATCGCCCAAGGTTCCCTAAGCATATCGACACAGTGCAACTTCTACCGTCTCAAAACTGATGAATTTATGCAAGAAGAAAGAGTGGCGCAGCAAAGGTTTGCTTTCATTGTTCACGAAATCGTGTTCAGCTGTATCAATTTCAAACAGCATGCCGTAACTTTGTACAGATGATCCCGTATTCAGCCGAACTGTTGCGACCGACTCGCAACCGCAGTCTGTTGAGCAATCGGCGAATTTACCGACAAATCCATCGCCAAATGCATGAAAACTCGCAAAAATGTTAATTTCTCGCAACGAGAGACATAGATTCAGCTAGCTTGGGCTTTGGGTCACCGTGGCCATTTCGGTAATGGCTGTGCGATTGTAAAGTGCAATGGTTGAAGGAATACGATATTGGAGCGCAAACTGAAAAACTCAATGTCCGAAGTATAAGTCATGGCCAAATGCTGTACACAGAGTTCAGAAAAATCGGGCTCGCGAACATCAGTTCTAGTTGTGGCGTCGCCCAGGTTTAGTTGTGCTGAATTCGTTTGTCTATCTATAATGGAGCAGACCCTCGTCGCACTTGCGTTGGTACTTTAGGAGTCAGTTTTAATTATTATCAAACGTGTGGGGTTATCAGTCCATGAATCCCGTATTACAACTCAATCGTGACTGATCGCCGAAGTGAATGTTGACGTATCCTGAACACTCCCAATCGGAAGCATATTACGTAGGCGTATCAATGTCGTTGTGCCAAGTGAAATTTCTCCTTGAACAGTCCCCAGTCCAGAACTGATTGGTTCTAGAAATCCACCAACGGTGATGCCCAATGAAGCGCAGGTCGTTTCATTAGACTGAATTAGATATCCCACTCGATCCGCATCAGACCATGACCCATTTGTCGGAAGGTTTTACAATCAAATTAATCTGGTTCATGAAGGCCCGGAAACCCTCCGATCTCCATCTTCTCTAACGTAGCCAGTCGGGGTCTTGACATGTTAGTTGTCTGAATCGCGGGTACAATCTGATTTACTTGTTCGCTCTGCTGTGCGCGTTGCAAGAATTCTTGCTGTTGCTGCAGGAACACTTAAATCTGCTGTTGTTGTTGATGGTACGACGCCTATAATCGTTCGACGTTGTCCATAGTGAATTATGGAAGTGATAGTGAATTAGGGTAAGGATCTTGAGTAGAGTAAATCTCCGATTACACTGTTTTAGGAACTAAACTGGAACAGGATAGGGTGGTAACTGACGGGATAGGATAACGACCGGGGACGAACAGACGAAAACAGGAAAGACGGAGACATCAGGTGTATTATAACAGTGTAATCGGAAATTTACTCTACTACAAAATCCTGAAATGGACAACGTCGAACGATTATAGGCATCGTACCATCAACAAGAGCAGCAGATTCAAGTCTTACTGCAAGAATTGTTGCAGCGCTTACAGCACAGCGAACAAGTAAATCAGATTGTACCCGCGAATCTAGCAACCAGCGTGTCAAGACCCAGAAAGGACATTCCCGGATTTGTAGTTGGCGATAATGTATGGTTGCGACGAGGTGATATCGCAACACCCTGCGACCTTGCAGTAAATTAGAGCACAAGTTATTGGGGCCGTTCGAAGTCACGAAGGTCATAAACCCTGTTTCACCATGGAAATCCTGCGTCTCCGGCTTTGAAGGGAGATTCGATGAGGAAAGGACCACACAAAAAGAAAGCAGGGCCAATCACAACAGGGCTTTGAATTTGTTTGTGATTGACAAACCCAGAATCTCGGGGGACACATGTTCGATCACAAGAGGGGTCTCCAACTTGACAAAGTCCCCATGTAACCATTGTTGCTGATCTGTTGAAATAGAATACCGTCTTCGTGTTGACACTCTTTAATCACATCACAGACAAAGTCACCGTCCCTCGCCCCTAGTTTCCGTTCTTCGTCCGTGTTTTCTAAACTAAACTTGGTTCATAACATGCAGCAGATTCGCACAGGCAACAAAACCTACTTGATGTGGTTTTCGGGAATGTCTGAAGCTTCATAATTCGAAATTTCTGTTGCCAATGGTCAGTATCGTTGTTGTCGATTCTTTGTAAAAATATTGACAAAGTTCACAACATAGAAACTCGGGCCTATTTGTCGTGAATGCGTGAGATTCATACCCACCGGTTCTGGAAACATCCATGAATTTGAAGGTCGTGGAATTATCAGTTCCCGATAAAGATCAAATATTCGATCGAATCGTTTTGCCTTTGTAGCCCTACTAAAACACCTTTGAAACAGATGAACATTATTGAACAAAGACCAATCTTACACTGTTGGTGAATGCTTCGAAGGATCGACCGCCGTTCGTCGGCATTTGAGTGTTGAAGGGCTACCT
>OUQQ01000081.1:1726-49752 GCA_900404475.1 Spongospora subterranea | reverse complement strand
ATAAAGTTCCACGTTTTGCTTGGCAGACCATGTCTGAGTTCCCGATGTAACAATGTGGCCGCTTGACCTGGAATGGAGAAGCAGGTTTGTAGCTGCCATAAGAGTGGCACCGGGCATGATTGCAGTCTGGCCTCCTCCAATTGTGTCGTAATCACTGTCAAATGAAAGCAAACCAACAGTGGTTGTAACAGGTGCATTAATTGTGATGCCAGAACATGATGTAGCATTTAGGCTACTAAATGAAGATGTCGCAAGGAAGGAAATGGTCCCTGAACTAATTCTTGCGTTGAGCTCGACAGCTTGGTCGGAATTCGTTGATTCGATCAAAATCTGACTACCTTCCACAATCAATAACTGGCATACCAGTGAGTTCGAAAGAATCGCGTTCACGATCTCCAATGTTGATTGCGTTCCGCTGATGCCTCCTAGTGTAATGGCAACAGCAGAACATGTAGAGAATGTCACAGACCCAGTTGGCGCGTTAATTGTTCCCTGAATCTCTAGCTGTCTGGCCGTGATTGCAATGTTGCCGGCTGACGTTGAAATAATACTATATGCGCCAGTGACTAGAGACCCAGTCCCACTGCAATCGCTATCAGCTACTAACGAAAGTAAACCAGAGGAGGAAACCGTTGAAGATGTGTTGATGTGGGCAGATGAGCTAAATGATATGGTTCCTAGGGACATAACACTTCCGATTGCCGAAATAGACCCACCAAATGTGGTTACAGTGAGCGATGCAGCATTGATTGGTGCAAACCATGTCACATTCGTACCCCCAAGCGTAATTGCTGACCCAGACGTGACGGCTCCAGCTATCGTAACTTGGCCACTGGATGAGGTTAATACTAAGGACCCACCACCTGAGATTGAGCTTGTGATGTCAACCCCAGAGTCTCCTTGTAGATCGATATTGCCGTTGGTTGTTATTATGCCATTAACCGTTAGAACACCCCCAGCATGAATGGTTAAGTCGTATATCTCAGATCCTGTACCAATTCCGCTATCGACTGTAATCGACCCAGTTGCAGCAATTACAACATCGCTCGTCAGCAACGACGTGGACACAGCGGAGGCGCTGATGGTCTGTGAAGAAGGAGGCGATGCAGCGTTGATACTCGGCAAACCAGCATCATCATTGCCAGTAACCCCAATTATTACTGAAACCGGATCGAGAAACAAGCAGCCAGCACGACCTGTGGCAGCAGAGAGATTTGTATGACCATCAAAATGAAGTGACCCGACGGAGGAGATTTCTACAAAGCCCCCGTTTCCAGAAAAGTATCCACCACGAGAAGTAACGCCGCCGAAAAATACAGTTTGATGCTGAGATATCAAGGATATTACACCACCATTGCCAAAAGATGGCGAATCACAAGAAATAATGGCTTTCGAAAATACTGTTAACGACTGAGGAATCACATTGTTGTCGAAGCTACCAATGCTAATGTTACCCCCGTGGAGAATGCCGTCAATTTGTCGCGCTGCGCTAATATATGCGCCATCAAAAATCGTAATCGCAGTTTTTGCGACAACGCTTATTAGGCCGTCA
Source organism: Spongospora subterranea (assembly GCA_900404475.1). Taxonomy (NCBI): domain Eukaryota; phylum Endomyxa; class Phytomyxea; order Plasmodiophorida; family Plasmodiophoridae; genus Spongospora; species Spongospora subterranea. The sequence goes on along the minus strand of OUQQ01000081.1, from coordinate 48,200 downwards.
TGAGAATGTTTTATCCCGTTGCGCCTGGAGTTTTGCTCTCCCATACAAACTACATCTCCGGATATGTGGACCGCCGATGTGAGCGAAGTTCCTAGCATAATGGATTGTGTTGTAGTTATGCTGCCTGCAGCTCGAATAAAACTACCGTTAATCACCAGTGTTTCGCAGGAAATGTAAGAACTTTTTGCCATAATGACATCGGAATGTCCGAATTGAATTGACGAATCAGCAAATAAACTTGACGACGATTCTACGTCAATCAATGAGGCGTGGACGTCCAATTTCTTGACGACAACGTTGTCTTGAAAAACGGCGTGGGAGCAATTGAGTGATAATGCTGAACGCCCTTGAAAGTCTTGCACAGTTACATAACTATTAGGCAAAACAACGGCGAAACTTGATAGTGCTGCACCATCAATCAAAACCTTGAAACTACCTAAGCCAATCCTGTCATTAGCTATTACAGCGCGACCTCCACTCAGCGAATATAGAACGATTTTTTCGAAATGTGCTATGCCTATTGTGACAGCATCGTCATACTTGCCTTGTAGAAACAACGAATTGATGCCAGTTCCACCGATCAAAGAAACAGTTGATGAACGTTGCCCATGGAGAATTTTGATAGAAAATTCATTATCGAAATTTGAACCAACAACGGTCACCGAAAACGAATTATCAAGTTGCAAGTTTATGCCAGCCATTCCTCGAAAGGTGATATTAGAACAGCGGGTCAGAACGAAAAGATTTTTGGACGAGAATGGGATAGTGCTGCAACTTGACGGTCTAAATTCGACGTTTTGCAAATTTCTAAAATTAACATCTTCCATGAGGGTATTCACATTCAGAAAAATTACTTGTTTGGGAAAATGACTTGACTTGTTCTCAAACTCAAATGCAGAGAGCATGGACACAGGCCTTCTCAATACAAACGCATCCCAAGAAAGAAGATTAGGATTCTTAACTGCAATAATGCCTGCCCGGGTAATTATTAGGTCTCTCTCGTTAATGAACGTCTGTGAATACTTACTTGAGTACGTAATTGAAACCAAACACAACAACGGCCAGAGCATTATGCGAACCGTATCCGAGAAACCTTAATGATAGGGTTCTTGGGACCAAGCCCCACAATGGGAAAGGTTCTGGATGACCAGCTCCGACGGTCGAAATGGAACTTCACAACCTTTGATTTGAACGATACTCCTACAACCTAGCATGTAGATTTGATAGTCCGAACTACTTATGTGAGAGGGTCAGGGTAATGTTATTAATAAGCTATCCACTGCTATACCACCACCTGTTCGTTTTGTCCGTGACTTTGGCATTGATTGCACATCGCCGCAATGGATCTGCATCGAAGTACATCGTACAGTGTAGACCATTTTCGAAATCAGGCATAATGACACCTTCGTTTATTGTCAACGCACTCCAAGCAAGCCCGTTTCCAGGTCCATATATTTATGTGCAATCGTATCCAAACAGTGAAAAAGCAATACTGTCGCTGTGTGAATTAGCCTCCACACTGTAGGTAGATTTTCTGAATCCTTAAGTCGTCGCCTCTTGTAAATATTGCTATAACTGATATCAGAGTCGACTTGAATTGCCATTCTAGTTTCTTCTCGCAGATCAGCATTTTAAAAATTCGTTGTCAAGCTTTCTCGAAAAGCAGCATGTATTTACTAACGGCGTCCGTGGTCCGGAGTGCCTATTGTTCTGAGAATTGAGTGTTGAATGTCGACAGCCGAATCATCATCTGACAATGAAATATCTCCAGATGACGTGCGCCTTGATCTGGAAAATATACACTGTGCAAACGGCGCTGCCATTGCCGCAGCAATAGCTCGTATGACATGAACCTTCAACCGGTCAGTAGATTCACTGAACAGTTTTGTGCCTGCATGAAGGTCACGATCCCGGTCCTGATTCTATTCGCGCTCGTCAGTTTATCGAGTTAAGTGGTTTTTTATGCGAAACCGCTTTGCCGAGAATCAAGAACACGGTGGAGTCGATTGATAAATTGGCTTCGCGAGTACCTTCCACTCCCATTCTCTCATATGATTCACCATTACCTATGATATTCACACAATCTGCCGATAGCCCACCTTTTCAAAATCCAAAAGAAGGTAGTACTTCTTTCAGTTCCTCATTGTCAGAATCTTGATCGAAATACCTATAGGTTAACTGATATACCGAAATGTGACTAATTTATTGACCAATGGATTATAAACAATGTGCTGAACACAGTTAATAACACCCATTTTGCGCGTCCGTAACCGTTTCACTGTTCCACGTTCCCGTATACTTTTGTACACAGCCGATCACAGTCACCAATCGATGGAATCTTCACATTCTTCTGGTTTTACTGCGGTTTTGCTTACCGGACTGTGCTGCGCACCTCATGGTTAGAAGTAAAGCGGCCAAACCTCACTGCATCACTGGCAATCAAAATCATGGTCCGCGACTATTCCAGGATCAAGTTGCTGATTTCGGCCGTGAAGCGACCCGACGCCGACCATGAGAGTATTCTATCATCGATGAAGGAAATCGTCGACGCCGGGCCCGATGCGTCCATGTTTAGTTCAGCGGTGTTCCCCGGCTTGATCACTGAATTGGTCACCGCCGCCACGACTGTGTTCACCGATCCTGAACTGCATCGCGTTTATTCGGAGGTGCTTCATCTTATACCGCCAAATGTACTGGCGTTAGCTCTGGCTTCCATTATTCAGAATTCTCACAACAAGATTGCTCTTAGAGAATCTGCCAGAGTTTTCAACGTGATACTATTTGATCACAGTCGTTTTGCAGACCTTCTAATGGTTTATTTCGAAGGAAATCGTGGAAGATCCGCGGTCGAAGTTCTTGTCACTGTTCTTACATCAATTCCAGATAAGATGGCAAATGTTTTGGAAGGAGACGTGCCGCCTGAATTTGCAGCTGATAATTTCTTTCATCGTATCACAAAGTTTATCGCTCAGCATTTATCTGCTCGCCTCTCGGTCGACGGAACTTGCGTTCTACCGTTAATGGCGAAAATGATCCGAATTAACCAAAACAATTTTATTGTAGAGCAGATTACTTCGAAAAGAATCGTCTCTCACGAATTTTACAGACTTTTGCCCGTTTCGGAATATAACACATTACTTGAGCGCGTCGTTGTACGTTTCTTAGGTACTTGTACCGATGGCGATCGAGTTTTTCGGGACATGTTGCCTTGTGATATTTCCACAGCGGATTCGTCTACTCGTTATACATTGGAGCATGTTCTGCTGCTTAATAAGGTTTTACGTAAATCTTCGCTTTTCATCATTGTCAACTATCTACATTCGCAGTCTAACTCGGAAATTTTCCGGTCTGCGTTTCTTAAATGCATCTCTGCTTGGGCGGCTCCGTCGTTCATAGCGAACATGTCTTCGTCCCAGCAGATGACGCTTACACAGGCAATTGTGTTTTTTTTACAGTTATCGTCTGTCAAAGAGATAAGTGATGACGGTAAGATCATGAATGAGATCATGAAAGGGGTCCAAGAGCGTTTGCGTAGCCCTACTCGTGAAGTCCGATGGATGGGAATGCACATCGCCGCCCGTGTATCGCGTCTTATCTCTCCAGAAACTTCAATGGAATACGAGGAAATAATGAATTTTGAAAGTGGGTCTAACGAGATTTTACCAGTGCCGCAAAACGACGATTTGGGTTTGGACCTGTTACCGTTTGTCCCTGAAGAACTCCCGGATTGTTTACCGAACAATTTCTCGTCGGACAAGTGGCAGGAGCTTTCGCAAGGCGATCGTGATATCATGTCTGATTCTATGAAAACCGAAGCGGGAGGACAGTGGGCTAAACAAGACCGATTACCAGATGATAGCGAATTCCAATCAGTTAACTGTCCAGATCCGGTCGCTTCTGAGGATGATGACTGCAGTACTCGTACCACTCCTAAAATTCGCCAGCCATGTTTTCTAAAAGAGTGCCTGGATTATCTAGGTTCCAAGAAAAATGATGATGCGCGTTATTATCTAGAGGCCGGTTTAGATGCAGTTGAGTCAGTAATTCGTCGTAAACCTCATGATTTACGAAATATAGCTATAGCGCTCGGTTTGCGTTTGCTTCACCTACAAGACCAATACTCGACACCCGATTTCGAACTTAAACGGGTCGACGCACTCTCGTCAATAGTTGCTGCAGCCCCAGATCTCCTCGTACCAGTTCTAATTGAGGCGTTTTTTGCCCGCGATTACACCATATGTTGTCGCCTTCTAATTCTGGACGTGCTCGCCAAAGCAGCTCAAGATTTGGCCGGGACCAGGGAAAAGACAGACTTGTTGCCGATGCCGAAGCATCGGCCAGTGTTGCTTCCTATTGAACCTGTCCATCATACCCCCAAAATCGTTCAGGCTCGCATTGAAAGCAGTACACGCCGATGGGGCAGTATTGTTCGTCCAACTGAGTCTCTGACGGTAAATGGCTTTTCTCCTTATGCCCGATCTTTTTTATTGCCGCTTCTAAAACGCGTTGACGACGCCGGATTGAACTTTCATCTGTTTTCTGAAGACTCGATCATATTGGTCCGATTGTTGCAGGTTGGCGGTGTCATCATTGAGTGTGCAATGAACATTCCAGATTCCCACGAAATGTCATTCGCACTTCTGGATTTTATCTGGTACGTTAGAGACCATAGCAAAGCTGCTGTCCGCAAAGCTGCATTGTTTGCCCTCTCGCGTATTCTGCTGGCCCATCCGTCCTACGTATTAAATAGGCATAACACCATCACCATGTCTGATGTCAGAAGTTGGCTTTACACAACACAATTCTCGGATCCGGTTTCAGAAGTTCGCGATTTTTCCCGGATATGTATGAATGCCATTCCAAATGGAGGACTTTGATGAATGCTGCTTTTCTGTAATCGGAGTTTCCATTGTTGTAAATCAATAACTTATTAGGAGTATTTGTTTCATAATGCGCGCATTTCGTGGCATATGTTTTTTGTTGTCATTCTTATATTTTTCGAACAGCTTCTCGAATAGCGTTGTGCATCAGATCTAGCAATGACATGTCAATCGATATAGTGCTTCACATTCTCATATTTACCATGATGATCCCGAATCATTTTGTCATATGCCATATCAAACTGCCTTCGCAGCCGTTCATAATCTTGGTTAAGCTTATTGCATCGAACATTCCTTTGCATCGAAACGTTCATCAGTCTCAAAGAGGTCATCGAATCAAACGGTTACCATTCTTGAACCAGCTTTTGCTCCAACCCCTCTTTCAAACTATTGCGATGTTGACGGGTGTAGGGCAATTTTTGATTATCTGGCGATGTTGCTTCATTCATGCCTTCTCCAGCTGTCATGGATTGATGAAGGATCGGCATCCCACCGGACGTTTTCAAGGTTGAAACTTCTGGTGTCATTTTCGTGTTATACATTCGCGATGGGTCGGTACAGAGAAATTGCTCCAATAAATCTGTTGAAAAAGAAATGGAAGCCTTACGAACAGCGCTGATACAACGCCCCGCCGAAGACATGCCGGGAGCATCGTTGGGTTTGCTCGACGACCCACAACGTGAATAATGTATGCCTTTAGCTTTGAGAGTTAAACCAACCGCAGAAAAATCTTTAACAAAGGAGTTAATTTCACATCTTCGGTTCACTAATTAGGGATGAAAACCTGAGAGAGTAAATTCAAGAACTATTTTTGTAGGAAGGCTGGAAGTTGAGTCATGAAGCAAGTCATACCAACGGCGCACCAATAGTGTCACACTTGAAGAGCTCTGGCGCCCTATAATCATTTTCATACATAACTAGTTTTTTGTGAATGCCCTAAATTTACCTTTTGCCTCTTCGATATCAATTAGGTTCACGAAAACGACCAGTGGGCCAATTTGCCCATCTGGATGGCTAGCTTTTATCTATCGCCAGTAAATCTCGTTCATCTAATAGTTGACGAAACGCTGACTTACTGCACTAATAGTTAAGTTTTCGTCATTAAAGTCTACCCACATCGGATACTGCTTGTCGTGATTATTCAGGATTACCTTCTGAACTCTGTAAGAAAAAACGCTAGAAAACAATCAGCACGAACTGCTTTGCGAATTCGTTACCGATATACCTGCATTTTCCTCGCTTCGCTCTGGCTTCATTAGCGTTGTTGAGCCATTGACGAATGCGGCCAGTTAGGCCTTCTTCGTCACAATCAGAGCCTTCTGCTATGCTCATGAGAAGTTCACTCATCATGGTTGCGGAATTCGGTTCTAAAGCCCCATCTTTTGCAAATCCGAAGCAAACTCGCTTACATAACCGCCCTGCAACGCTGCGGCTCTCATTAAAGCAAAGAGACCTGACCGTTCTAACTATGATCTGGGCCATCGAAGTTAAAAATGAACCTAGGTTTATAGTATAGTACCTCAATCAAATTTGCTTGTAGGAAGAAGCATCCGCATCTACCAATTAATGCACCCATTTGACGACACCTTGTCGATAACATGTAAATTTATCACAGACGCAGACAGTCGGAAGGTACTTTTTGTCCTCGTTCACCATAAATTCAATTCTTGGCCCTAACTCTGGTTTTTGGCCGTATGTTTTGCAAACTGATTCCACCTAACATAGTCTCTTGGTCAAATGTATAGTGGCGATGAATTCGGAGACTCACCAATAGTGATAACGTCTCGGCAATCTGTAGTGATACTTTGCGATTGATGGCCGCATTTAGGATGACGTCAAAAAGCAACGGTGCAACCCCATCCACCAATATTCCAAACACCTGTTCTGAAATCAACAGATCGTCACTCTTCGATGAGATGGATTTGATCGCGATTACCATCAATTTGGGATGGTAAACACTCGCAGCATCCTGTAATCACTTCAAGAGCCGCGTACAATGATGTCTCGTCGAACATTCCTCCGCATTTTATGTTCTCGAATAGCCGCCCGATTACCTTGTAATATCAATCACACTCCTATATACAGCAACTCTGTCGTGAGGATACCAAAACTAGTTTGTGGATGCCAGATCGCATGGTAATTTTCGGTAGCGATGATTTTCCATGGGGATCGATCAATTCCCCAAAACTGGACAAGTTTTGAAACGCTAATCGCATGATTTCTTCCCCCATTGGAGCTGCTCGCAGCACTTTCGCCGACATGCCGGGCAGAATCCGTACGGTGCTACTCGCCGTATTCTTGCTAGGGATCCCCTTCTCCATTGTTCCTTTATCAAAATAACTGTCACTGCACTTCCTATCATATTTCTCACTAAGCCAGTCAATCAGAGCCTTCAGTGCGGTGAAATCGTTTCGGCAGCAAAATGCGTGACGGGAGCATGAACCTTGGAAATTGCGTGACGCGTTGATGTTGCAGGTACAGTACTGTGACAACTTTGTCGCCTTTGCTAAAGTACTACTGGAAAATACGGGAGAGAATTTCCGGTTTGAGGAGGTGAAGAAGTTTATTAGTGACTATCTTTGACCACAACGACGGGACAGTGAATGTGGTTCACCAGATGTTTAGAGACGCTGCCTTTGCCGACCAGCGCCATCATGATACCCTTGAAACCTCCGATTTCGCGGGTTCCTACGATGACCTCCTCTGCTGAATGCTTATTTGCCCATTCGACAAGCGTTTCCGCAACACTAGACGCGGTTTGGTTGAGAATTCGAGTATGTAGAGTCCACCCGTCGCATTTCGCCGATTCGCGGTATGCAAGAAGAACCTGAATACGTCGTTATTACGAAGAGCAATTATGAAAATCAATATTGAACCCTCTCAGCATTAGCATATAGCTCTTTACGCTGACGCTCCATTGTTTCGACCTCGATGGCTACAGCAACACCTATGAACAGCTCATTAAACACATACCGAAGAAGACAAACTTGAGTATTACTCCCTAATCTACCCATCGCTGGTGCGATCAAATTATCAGTAAAGTTCGGGATGACGGTCACTAGTACGACGCAATCTCCTGACCGAATCATATCACTCTAAAAAACCAAACATGACAACGTGCCCGAGGTCGCTGTGCCATGGTGTTGGACCAACCTGTGCCCATGCCCATGCCCGCTCCGAAGGAGCGTGATTAGATTCGGGAGAGACAAAGACGGCGATTCTACGATGATGCTGATACTTCGCATCAGCACCGGTCATGCTTTCTCTATCTGAGAACGATTCGGGCATTTGTTGTTGTTTAACAATATGACAATATCACCTAAACGATTAGTGTATGATGTGCAGATAATGTCCGATTGCCGACTGGAGTGATATTCTTTCGACAGTAGCGGCCGACGGAGAGCTCAACTCCGGAAACTGGTGGCGGCCAAGATCGGACCTCATTTTTACCGGATTCTCAGAGATTGTACCATGCAAAAACTCAATTGCGATGGGATGTTTTATTTCCCGTTTTTAACGATCACCACTGGACAGCTCATGTGATGCGCTAGGTAGTTCGATACGCTGCCTTTGCCCGCCAACGCCATGACGGTTCTTTTGATAGCGCCCATTGGTGTTTGCCCAACAACCCCCTGTACATCCAAGACCGAATCAACGCTCATCTCGTCACAATAATAGCTGATATTACCTCGTCCGCCTTCTGCTCTTTTCCCCACTTCACGATTGTCTCGCCGACGTTCTTTTCTGTCTGCTCTAGAACGTTTGTCTCAATTCGGCAACGTTTGCAATCTGTCAGCCGTTTATATTTATCCAAGGTCTGAGAACTGTCAGAAATTCCCCTGACAAATTGCTTTAGAGTAACACTCGACCTTCTGAGCCTCTATCGTATTTTTTCTTCTCTGCTCTTCAATTTCTGCAAGTTCAAATGCCGCACTCGGCGCTAAAAGTTGTGGTCAGTCGAAAATGTGTCGATATTTTCATACTCCCTACACCCCAACATCCCCATTGCTGATAGAACAACATCGGAAATCTCCACAGGAATCTTAAACATTTTGAAATCAGCAGTGGAGCAAAGCAAGTCGCATCCAAATTCGGACCACAGTAACCAGGACGACAATGTCCCCATCCCTTATCAGATTAGCTTGAGCCCATTTCCAGGCGATTTGCGATGGCGTATGCGACCAATCCGGAGACACAAAGATGAGTATCCGACGGCCTTGATTATAGACCTCTTGCTCGGACGTCATCTACAACTATGCTTGTAATTTCCGAGGTCCGAACAAGTGAAATGACTGGTCTTCTATGTGTCAAACTGTGTATTTCGGCAACATTCTAAATACTGTAGCTAAGATTTTTTGTAACCAATAAACAATTCAATATCGACATGGCGACGACTTGTTTTGTGGGTCGATTTCGATCACGTATTTGCAGTCATCGTACAATGTTAAGCTTGACGGAATCGTCTCGACTTGCATTGCTGCTGATGGGTGATGATGGTCGCCGTTATCATTACATGTCACACCTATATGAGACGTCTTCTCGTTATAATCATGTTCGAAAATGAAGAAGAGAAAATACATTTGACACCAATATTTGCATTGGTCTAGCAAAAATACTTCAAAGATGAAAAAGACTGTGTTGTAATTCAATCGGTTATTGACAGCAAATGCGGTAACCAACCATATGATGAATCGAGCATTTGGTTTGTTTCACAATCGCCACCGTTTTGCGATGGTTCGTTGATTTTCCTTCGCAGGCGATCTCCGACGGTAGCAATCACAGACAGAATAGCAATTACGAACGCTAGTGGCAATCGAGTTGCAATGAAACTGCAAACGACGTCAATATAGCGCAGAGCGAGTATTACCCCAATGGCAACACCAGTGTACAGATATCTCATATATGCTCTGGTGCTGAAAATCGTGACGTTCATCGAATTCCTTCTGTGTCCATGCCCCGGTCGCGTTTGATCACCGGGTACCTTTAGTTAAACCTAGGACGACCCTCTTGTCCCAAATATACCATTGTTGGTGTGTCCATTCCCTATCCTTAAGAGCAAGTTCACCCGATTGCCAACAGTAACTGGCTCACCACTGGATCATCACGTCCATCTGCTCGTTACCCTTTTGATGCGCTGTTCATCATCGTTACCACTGAGACCCCATTTCCAAACGTGACGTGTCGCTAACGCTGTTGAAACATTAACAGTAACTCAGTACACAGGTTGACTGTGATCTGCTACACTGTGATAGTGAACGGGTCAAGCACAATCGACATTGATCATGTCGCTAGTTCATTATTCTAATGATCCTGGGATGGCCGCTCTGCGGTTTACAAGATTGCAGAACGTCTATCTGGATGGAGCTCATTTCCGTTATTCTGGGCTCTCAGCTAACGCGTCGTCGGTGCCGTTGCCCCGTCCTAAATCTGCCTGCGCCAACCGTCCAGGTTCGTCAAGGGGAACGCGCGACAACGAGAGTTTCAGACGCCCTCATTCAGCAAAACCGGCTGTCTCCCTATCGGCATCCCTTCAGAATCTTATCTTAGATGAAAGGGCACGGCACCGCAGAGATGTATCGTCTGATCCTCCGCGGTCGATGAGAATATCGAAGCGAAGAAATCCACGGAACGTCGCTGCTTCTCGTCGCGTGATCACATTTGTTTCCAAACAGCAAATCAATTCAACGACGCCATTGACCGGACTTATGTACCAAACAAGCCGCTCCTGCCCAAATATTGTAAAAACTATTCTTGATGGATCCGGTGTCGTGAGAGCTACTAGGAAGACGGCTTCGTGGGATTTGTTGTGGTCGACCGGCGTGATACCATGTCGGCGATTCACACTGCTATCTCGCGGTCAGATTGTCAACCAATTTCCCAAAACGTCATTGCTAGCGAGAAAAGAATTTCTATTTAGAAGCATTCGTAATCTGTGGATTCACGGAGGCATGCAAAGAAAACACGAACTGGATATAGTTCCAGAGACGTATATTCTGCCGCAAGACAAGGATGAATTACTACAGTCGTTTACAGATGGCGAAGGTCGTGGAGACGCAAATCTTTGGATTGTGAAACCTTACGATTCCCATCAAGGGCGTGGTGTATTCATCACAAGCCGGTGGCGACAGATTCCCGTTCAATCGCAAGTTGTCGTTAGTCAATATATCACCAATCCATTTTTGGTCGACGGCAGGAAATGTGATCTGTAAGCATCGCCCTCAAGCTTTTCATTCCATTTAAAATCATCACAGGCGAATGTTTGTACTGATCACAAGCATGGATCCATTGCGGATTTACGTCCACGACGAAGGGATCGTCCGAATTGCCACTGATCCTTACTCGACTACAGCACCGTCAATGATTAACCGTTTCGTTTACCTGACTAAATCAAGTAGTAACGCTCAGTCTTCAAACTACTCCGTTAACCATGAAGCAAGTTGGGAAAATATTGGAAATGAATGGACATTGTCGCGCTTTCGGCGCCACTTGGCTGAACGGGCTGCCAGGGTTGGCGAAGCTGATCCCAATCCTGAACTTTGGTCTAAAATCCACGATATTATTTTGAAAGCGATTATCTCTATCGAGCAGGTCTCCAGCTATTTGTTGTAAGACCTAATGCTAACTTATCAATTTAGGAAGTCACCGAGGCTGTTGGTCGACACGTCCCGTCTCGCCTCAACTGTTTCGAACTGTTCGGCGTTGATATTCTGATTGATTCTTCACTCCGTCCATGGATTCTCGAAATTATCCATTCCCCGAATTTAAGGTGTAATACCGGTCTTGGCTTGCACGTGAAATCTGCTGTCATCACAGATACTTTGAATTTGCTATCGCTGCAATCTTCCATGAGAAAATCACTTATGAAAGAACGATCCCGCGACATGTCTACAAAGCAGATGTCGCGTCGCGGATCAGCATTGGACATGGGAACGTCGCGACCAAGTTTAGAAATCCACTCAATGAAGCAGACTGACTATGACGCAATCGTAAACGAAACCAATGGCGAGGTCGAACGACGTGGGGCGTTTAACTGCATCTTCCCAACCGGATTGTGGCGCTATTATTGCGGGTTTTTCCGTTCATGGTCCATATTGAATGAGACGCTTTGTCGACGATTTGAAGACGGAAGCCAATCAAACGACAAACCTGATGAGGAGATTGACGATAATTCACTGCAAAGCGAAGCGCCGGCTCTGCAGAAAATACCAACAAAGAAGACTCGAGAGACACGAGACCCAAGTATGGGAGAAGAACGGCGACAGCAACGATTAGATAGAGAGCTCAAAACAAGATTTGGCTTGCAGTTCTCACACTGATATTAATGTGAAATGATTAAATCGCTCAGGCACATGAAAAATGGTTTGTTTCCTTGTGGCTATTATCTGTTGAGATGCTTCAGGGAAACGGGGGCCGTAATGATGTTGGTTAAAGCATGTTATCAAACCCTCCAATTTCACAATCGACGATATTTCGTCCTAAAAATTTGAAAAAACGGCACATTTACTGAGTATCAAATTAGGGAATGCCGAGACATGAACAAGAATGGGATTTGGAAGTGTATTTTTTGAAGTGTATTTGAAGTATTACAGCTGTAAAAGAGATAATAAGTCACCATCGTCGGGAGGCATCGTCGCCCCCAACCTTCACTGGTCGGGTCGATTGTAGCTGTTGCGGTTGGCGACCTTGCCAGGAGTCAGCGCCGGATTTTTGAAACCCATTGGCGGCATTAGATTTGGCGTGCGAATGGCGATGCTCCATACCGCGCTCGTTCTGCTCGACTAGAATGCCGATCTGATCGGCAAACCGCAGAGCCGACAACTGCAGCTCATTAGGTAAAATCCCTTTCATACGAATAGATCCAATGGGCTCATCCCACGCACCCTAAGCAAGTCCATTCACAAACCAGAAACAAGAGTCCAAGGTCAAATAAAAAACCAATCCGACCCAATTGTTAAACTTTTCAAAATCAGAACATAAAAAAATAGATTACCGCAAGCCGATCATTGGCCATAAGCTTTGACGCAACCGCATGAACATCTCGCTCTGACATGTCAAACCGAGCGGCGAGCTTGGCTCCTGAAAGGGTGGTATAATTGGCGCCAAGGGCCAACAGAAACGTCTGCAAAGCGACTTCCTTCACCGATGTGGTCAGAGCTGCTTGAGCAGTTTCCGGGAACGGAATTAAGCTCCACATTCGCAACTGCATTAAATGATCCAACGCTGTGCGCCAATCACCTATTCAATGCAAAAAATAAGAACAGACTGAGATCAACAGTATAATCCTCGTTATGTGTCAAACTTAAGAACAAAAAAAGTTGACAATTTGAACAATGATTAAAGATTTAAAACCATATTACCATCACGAAGTGCAACGGCAGCGGCGATGACATAATCCCGAGTGTATTCTGGAGGGCCATTGAAGGCATTTTTATGAAAACTATCCCATAACCTCCTGAAGTTTCGTGAGATGATGTGGCGCTTGTCGTCGGAGGCGTGAACGGCGAGGTTGGGTACCTCCAAGAGCATGGCAGATACAAGGTGGACAGATTCGAGGAGGTCCAGGCTAACATGCATATGATAAGGAACCTGACGGCGTCGTTCCAGCTTCTCTTGCTCCGAATCGCGGTCCTGCTGCCAGCGCATTTGTGTAATACCCTAACAAACACGTATGTCAAACTCAGAACGTTACCCAGAGAGCATTTGATAATAAAGGATGAGTTATGGGTATACCTGAGCTAGAAGTTCTTTGATTTTGCCAGTTGCGTACAGATCTCCAACTAAGTTCAGCGCGTCTTGCATGTATCCAAGGCGGAAGGCACAGACAGACATCATGGCCAATGCACGATTGTAAAGGATCTGAGTCGATACATCTGCTTGGTGAATCGAATCCTAGCGAGCAACGGCGTCACAACTTTGAGAAAGTGAACCAAACGGAATCGAACCTGAACATGAGACATTAGGAATATATCTCTGGCCTTATGAAATGCACCATGCATGGCGTAATGATAAGCGGTGCTGATCACTGCACGGGCCTTGGAGCGGCTATCACCTGACTCGTAGAGAATAGAGCAGAGACGATGAAGTAGAATATCTTCGCCCTGAGTAAAATCAGTACTCTATAGTTCTACACGAACAATTAATGACATACTGTAATTACGCTCAAGGACCCTTCACTCTTATGACGAAACTCTGGCGATGTCTCGTCGTATAGTGGGTCATATTTTACATACAGATACTCGATACGCATGAGCGCTATCAAATTCACAAATTGCTGTTTACCAGCAGCTGAAATGGTAGAAATGATCAGAGACACAGTTTGTGAACAACACCAAAAAGAAAAGATCAAGTTTGATATAACGTTTACAATCGGTCAAAACCAAATCAAGTACCAAACAATGATGACACAAACACATTCGACAGCGGGTAAGACGAAAAGATGATAAATGTGAGAAACTTTGGGGAGGGGATATTACCTGTGTAATATTGCTGAGTACTGTGCATAAGACGCATAAGAGATGGCTCATCCGATAGGCGGTCAAGGTAGTCTTGCGTGTGCGGGTCAATGTTCTGTAGTGACGCCACGTACTCGTCCGATAGACGGGCAACGAACGAATACACGCTGCCAGCAACGTACTCCTGCCCATCATCGCGTTTACGTCGGGCCTGTGGAGCGAAGGTTCGCAATTCCCCGGCTTCAACAACCGGAACGCCTTCTTCCTCGATCGGCGGGAGCGGTGTGTCAATGTCATCTCCGGCGAAGACGGTCTCCTCAATATCGTCCTCTTCGATCAGATGGACGCCCTTATTCTGCTCTAGAACGCTGAGAATATCGGTGAGAATATCCAGTGCCGATTGCCATAAAGCGATCTGCATATGCGATCCCGAATTAAAATTGACGTCGAACATTGCCGACAGAAGCGTGATCTTGACTTTAAGAATGGCGGGAACGCTGGACGCTTTGGTCGACAACAGTTTGAGGTCCTTAACAGCCGCGTGGCGATCAGCACCTCGTTTACCACGCATGGACTGGATCATATTCAGTTTCTGATGGATCAGTTCGGGGGTGTATTCGATCTCCTTCTCGGGGTCCTTCTGGTCAGTCTTCACCTTGGCCACCTTCTTGTCCGCTTTCGGGGCCTGGCGCTGTCGTCGGCGATCGGCTTTGGTCAGTTCCTCTTCATCGTCCTTGGTCTTCTTCACCCAGAACGATCTCGACATGGCCGGATGCGACAAGTCGATATCGGATTCCGACGACGAGCTGTCGGCGTCAGAAAAATCGAAATCGTCGCTGGCCGACGATTGAGCAGCGCCGTCCTCATCATCGTCGCTCTTCGATTGATCAGAGGACATTGCACCAGATCCATCATCGTCCTCGTCTTCCTCGCTTTCTTCGCTTTCGCTCTCCGATTCCTCGCTGCTTTCCTGTTCGACCGGTTCCTCCTCGCTAAACGCATCCGGCGCCGATCTGTACTCGTTGATGAACCGTTCGTATTCCTTGTTGTTCTTGCGCAGCTTCTGTTTGATGGTGTTGAGGGCGCGGTTGTTGGCAGTCGACATCTTGCTCTTCATCTCCTTATTCTCCTGCGCCTCGCTCACCTTATCCTCTAGGTGCACCAATGTCTTCACATACATCCTCGGGATCCCCTCCTTCTGGATTATCGTACGGGCCTTCTCCAACAGCTTGTTGATCTGGTCGAATCCCTTCAGAACCTGGACCCAATCGTTGATCTTGACGCTGTTCCTCATCGTCTTGATGGCGGCGTTCATCGCCTCATATCGTTTATCTTTAGCGGATCGCACAACGCGTTTCTCCTCTTCCGATGATGACGAATCGTACATGAGCATCGCCGTCTGTGTCTGTTCCCGATTCTGCATCTGTCCCCCCATTCCGGAATTATCGCTCGAGGAATCGTCGGAATCCACATCGGATCCGCCCATGGCAAAGAATCGCGACATGTTGTCGAGTGTGTTAGGCGCTGCTCAGCACCCAGATCCGGCGACCAACGCCCGCTGCTGATACACGATGATGGTGGTGGTGATGGCGCGATCGACACACACAGCACCAACGACCGACCGAGATTAATGAGTCCGCGAATAAGGCCGTCACGGACCCCGGGCCCTGTCATTGTAGAATTCAGCCAATAGCTGGTGTACACCTGATGTTACCGGCATCATTTGTGATGACGCCATTGGTCATTGTCGGCAAATGTCAACAGGGGGTATTTATCATTATAACTAGCGCCATCAGAGGGTGTCGTTTCAGTCTATTATATGTTATTTGGCAAAACGTAATCTAGTTTAGAACCCATGTGCCGACGGTTCAGACAGCGTTATCGTATCTGACGACACATCTCGTCTACACTGTCCACCGACAGCGGTTCCCCTTATTTCGCAATGATCCTTTCCCCCATTACGTCGAACAAACGGCACGAGAGCCGCGTCGACGATTGAGACTGATGGTGAAGGGAAAGGACCCGTTGCCGGGAGTACACGCTATAGAACATTGCCATAACAGTTGTAGTGTAGGCGAGATGCGTCGCCGAATATATCAACGATGTGGCAACGTCGCCCGTGTTCGTATGATTTGATGTCGCGATAACCCGTTTATGACAGTTGTGTCAAGAATATCAGTGGGGGTCAGTGTTTAGCGCCAGGTCCAATACATGTGACACCAGGAACCTATTATCGCCCAACAGAATTGATTGGGGAAAATGGCCGACCATGCGCATGATCGCTCGATGATTGTGTTCGTACGAGTGTCCAATGTAATGGGCCCCTCCCTTTCGGCGACCTCTCTCCCAGGCCTAATTCATATTCTCATGTCAACAGGCTGCCGACGGCTCTAGCGCATTGTGACTATATATATTGAGATGGTCCAACCGACAAATCCGTTCATTATTGTTAGAGGATGTTGGTCGTCGATGGCCAATCAGTCGTCTATTGAGTGTGATGTGTTCCAGGTGGATTATATCAGACTGTCATTGAAATAACCACTCCTTGTTGGTAATTACAACCCTTAGAATAGCCCCAGTGTTTTACTCATGATCCAGTTTGTTTTAACGGTCTATCGTGAGGTTATTATCCAGTTAAATATCGATATTTGGGGTAATCGGGACGTTATCTGGACAGACTTGATTTGGCGTTTTATTTCCTATTTGGGGAGTTGGCGATATCAATGATGATCGTGAGTATTGGGACCACATTAAACCATATTGGCGTTCCATAATCCGCCTGACCCCCGAGACGCCTCCCTGTGTATTTGGGTCCAGTGATGGAAACCCTTGTCGTGATCAACATCGTGGTGGGTGATATCAATGGCCGCCAACAACCCCATTCCTCCGATCGCCGCCCGGACCTGACGTGTATTGCTAATCGGCACATAATGCTGTCGATGGTCAACGGTCGTCTATCAACACATATGGTGGTCTAATCGGCCGACCGATCTGGCCCAATATTTACACGGTGACAGGTCATGACGAGTCTGATCAGGTCAATCAGGGTGGTGGGAGGGAGTCCGCCCATGGCTGTCGGCCAGTATCGGCCGTTTCCTCACTCTGTTTGGCATCGCAATCAGACCCATCATATCTAAATCGTCCCCCTTATAATAATGCTCGATCTGATATCGGTCTTATCGACGCGGGAGCCCCAATCGCCCCACGACTGCCTCGCTGACCATGTCGATCCCCTTGTCGCCGCCGTATTCGCCACCGACCTCGCCGCGGTTCGCGATCTGCTCCTGGCCCCGAACCCGATCCACCTCCTGAACAGCGCCTTGGGCGTCGCATGCATCAATGGGTGTTGGCAGATACTGGACCTGTTGTTGGCCCATGGCGCTGACCCCGTTGCCGACGACCAACAGCCGCTAGTCCTGGCCGCCGGTCGAGGGCACCTCCGTATCGTCCAGCGATTATTACAGGTTCCTGGTGTCGATCCCGCCCTCATTGATTGGCTGCCATTGCAGCGAGCCGTGTGTCGTGGCCAACGAGCCGTCGCCAACTGCCTCCTTGGGACCCTTTCCGACCACGATCGCCGTCGATTGGTCCGTCATCTCAACCTATTACGCCTGGCCAGCTCCTCCGGCCACATCGATCTCGTCTCGGACCTGTTATCGCTTGTCGACGACCCGATGGAGATCGGTGCATCCCTTCGTGAAGCAGCTGAATCTGGCCATATCGCTGTCGTTAACCAGCTGATAGTGGATGGACGATGTGATCAGGACGCGAACAGTGAGGCATTGGCGGCCGCCGCTCAATCCGGCCACTGCAATATCGTCAAATTCCTGATGGCCAACACAAGTGCCGATCCATCATGGAATCTGCAATACTCGTTAAGATGGGCAGCGGCACTTGGATTCACAGCGATTATCGACCTATTGCTAATCCCATCGGTCGATCCGTCCATGGACGACAATATCACCCTGAAATGGGCGGTGATGCAAGGGCGTTTGGCAGCGGCCGAGCGGTTATTACATGAAGGTCGGGTCTTGGAACAGATTAGGGCTCGAGGGGGAGTGATATCGTTCGCCGATCAGCTGCCGGAACGAACCCGGAAACGGTTCCTGGAGCTGTGGCGACGGCTACGGGAGGAGCGGCGCCAGGCGCTGTTGGTGGCGTCGGTCCTGGAACAGGCTCGCGTGCCGTGTTATGAGATGATCGCCATGATGGCGTATGGATCCGCCTTCCGCCAATGCGGCAACGCCTCGCCCTTAGCGGCAATCGCCCGATCGGTTTATAGGATAAGAATGGCCCGTCCCCAATCATGATCCAATCGTTGTGTCCATAGTCTGTATTACCATTGCCATTCACCCTTTCAATAAACTTATGTGGTTGAAACCCATCGACACACTCATCTGTCATTTATAGTTTGGCCCCGATCAGTCCTCTACCAGTCTATATAGATCATCATCTGTATTACAATTGTTCATGGAATATGGGAGGACGTATTGGACCTTATACTGTGTTTTGGCAGGTCAACTGTCTCCATATCTATGGCGATATCCCATTGGAATAAGAACATGGCTCAGATAATGGTATATGTGTAATAACGACAGTATTCATGGACTATGCGGCAGATGCAGCTGTAAATCGCCATCTATCCGGTATTGTTGATAGAGCGGAGATTGTGGGGGAGAGCGGCGTCACCCGGCGTTTGTTATCGTTGACCATGACCTGCGGGAACGGTTTATATTCCGGATAGAATTCCGGACCCGAACTCAGCGACACGGATTCCTGTTCTGGACTAAGACGAGGACGCCCTTCCTGCACGGCAGGAACCGTATTTGGTTGATCTCTTCTTTCGGGTATAAACCGGGACAGGAATGTCGAACAGGACACGAACAGATACAGAGGGAAATAGACGATATCTAATGGATAAGAACTCCAATTCACAATCATGTGGCAGTAGGTCGATATCAGAATCCAAAACGTGATCAAAAGCGCCATCACCATGGCGACTATATAATCGGCGGCATTATAGACCACCAGCCCAACGACAACGCCCAGATAGAGGAACAATATCGGGTCAAGGAGATCACCGGTCATGACCAGTGCCAGTAACGTATGGTGGCGCCATGTCGCCCAACACCCTAGGCCTGTCAACGGCCACGATACACGGGTAGTGGGTCGGCATGGTAACGCTATGAATGCGTCTGATGATGACTGGTAGACGAACTCATGATCGCGTTTGATGACCTCCAGCCAGATCTGATCTCGGTATCGGTCGGTCGTAAGAGCGCGTTGGAATGTGGCGTCCTGAACGATTGACGAACGGATGACGACCGTGTCCGGGAATAAGGGTAAAGCGCCACTGAACCATGACAGGGACTTCATCAACGATCGGGAACGGGCCAGGGAGATATCGAACAGTAGTTCCCGTAGAGTTAGGGATTGTGTGGAATTGGGGTGCAGTTCAGGGGATAGGGCCGTGATTCCAACGGAGGTGTCGTCGAATGGCGATAACAGCCACTCCAGGGCAGTGGACTGCGACCAGATCGCGTTGGGAGAGGTGATCGCCACCAATGGGGTCGTGACGTTGTTGATGGCCATGAGGAATGACGATGGCAGCGTTGGGTCTTTGACTGGGATCAGGCGATATTGCAGGCGGGTGAGGTGTGAAAGGGCGGAGGCCACCGCCATATGTGCAGGATCATCGTCAGGAACGATGACTATCGCCATGTTAGGACTGCACGATTGCCAAGACTGGACAACCGCCGCGAAATGGGACAGGTCCGATTTCGGTGTTATCACGCAAACGACGGCGGTGTCGGTAGAACGGTATGTGCGATCGTCACGAAGGCGGACAGGGCGATATGAGATTGTGGCCAGGGAAATCGTGACAAATAACAGGATACGATAGAACATGAGGAATATAATAGGGGACAAGTATATCACTGGGATATTGTCCACGACCGATATGGCGGTTGACCAAAACCAGCCCATCATTATTGACGATAATAATAACACTCAACCGATCCAATAATATGTGCAGGAATATCGGGTATATCCAGGGCAACACGCCACCCTTGAGTCATTGGATCCGGTCGACAAGATGACTCATCCCGCCGTCTCGATAACAATATCTTTTAGGGGTCAAACATCGATCTGACATGTTACACGACGCGATTACTTTTTTCTTAAAAACCCACTTAGGACAACAGGTTTAATTGTGCAGTTATTTACAATGGTCAGTAATTTCATCCCATTTGGTATTTTTGTTTGTTAGACCCCCAGTTCCATGGCGCGAATTATGTTCAATCAAAATCAACCTATTGGACCCGTAGATGTCGCCATATCCGATATTGTGCAGGTGCTCGATATATTGGTCAGTGGTAAACCCGCTTTTGATCCCAAGATGGGCGCTCTCTGGCGGATTGACAAACTCGTCTCCGGCTGCCTTCACCAGAACAAATCGGTCAACGCGGTTGATATTGGCGCGTTCCGTTTCTGACGGATTGTGCAGCCTCGTCATGAAGTCGGAATCCAATTTAAGATCTCGCATTACAGGAAACAGACGCAGCAGCGCCGCTTGCCTCGTTGCACTTAGAGCCTTTATCTGAGTTGGAATATCGTCAGATTTATCGATCCCGAATTGTTTCAAGTAGTCGTTGGTCCACTCCAACACTTGTTCACGTCTCAGTAAATTCACTGCGAAACCCTCATCGAAGGAAAGAAATCCACTGAGCGTTGCGTGCAAGCTGATATACCGGTAAATATACGGATCATTCTACAGGAAGTCTGAGGTTAAAACAACCGGAACGATCGCAACGAGATCATACATACGTATTTGTGGATAAACGCCCTGCCAACCACAGCGCCCAACGAATGGCCCATGAATATGATTCCACGATCGGTGTTCAGTTGACGCTGTAGAAGTTCGTTTCGTAATAGCTCAACTTGTTCGTCGATGAAGAGGAAGTTGTTGCTGCCCTCTAAACATGTTAGAGCGAGCACGAGCGTATCAGGATATTGCTTCTGAAGTGATGTGACCAGGTTCCGCATTCCCTTAGCGGTTGATCCTATCCCATGCTGAATGAACACCGCTCAATGAACAGGCAGAGCCACACCGCCAATGCAGTTGCCGTACCAGAATAACGATTGGTCGAGGGGGGACAGTGCTGGATGGAGATAACAGGGAGGTGAAGTTGACATCAACTGCCTCAACGTTGGCGGGTAGCGCAGCAGGGGGCAGAAACTCACCATCCCGAAATAAGTCAACATATCGAATCGAGGGAAGCAACATCAGGATTATTAGAGCCGATATCACTATCGACCGGAGACCCATTGGTTGTTGTAACTGATGATCCACGTTTGGATTGGATGGAAGGCGGCATGAGTTAGCCGAGGTAGATATTGATGACGAAGATCCTTTGATAAGGTTGATAAGCTCTGGTTTTAATTCCGAGACCAGTGGAAATTGCGCTTGTAATCGTGAAAGACTAGATGACGCTATTCTAGGTTTATCCTGATGAGATTGTATAGGGCGTTGTTTGATATTTCTCAAACGTGTAATTGGACTGGGAAGAGAATGGAGACTATCTGTATGTATGGTAGAAAATGGAACATTCATATTTGAGGACGACGGCGTATGCAAGAAACGTCGTCGCTTCGAGTCAGCTGCGGATTCTGGGCAACACCGTGCCAGGTATCGACAGCTGAGAATATCCGTAGCTGTCGTCAGCTGAGACACATAACATGAGGGGCGACCACTACGATAGTAACTGCGCGTGTTTGGGTCTTCTGCGACAGGTAGTGGAGGGAACCGAGGCCGACCCAATGACACACGTGCTCGGTACTCCCAAGGCGAGGTTCAACGGTAATTCACGAAATATCAATTGTCCTCTTGACCTCGCGCGTCCTATGTATCTACATAGGCAGCGAACAACTGACAAATTATGCACTGAAAAGGGTAACCTGAACCATTACCCCAATCTTTGTAGCTGTCCTGTAAAAATGATGGGAAAGACCATGCCCACTCCAGACAACTGGGGTGAACAAATTGCACAGTATCCCGTCAAACGGATTGCTGTGATCACATTTACTGAACTGAACAGGAAACCAGGAACAGCACCACTAAATAGGCAACACAAACGAAGTAAGCAAACTACAAAAAACACAAGTGGCACACAATATACTATTGATTAGAAAACCTGACCAGACGAAGAAGAGGCCAAACGCGCGTGCGAACTGCGAACAGACACACGGACAACAATTATTAAACAAGTCAAGTGGTACGAAAACTACCCGAAAATTAACATGACATTTCACGACAAAACCAACGCAAAGGTACACAATGGACAACTAAAAACCAATCGGTGATCCCTTTGATGTGAGGATTTTGTCCTGTGTGTGATAAATGATTAGTTGATGTTGGTTTTTGTTGTCCATTGTGTACCTTTGCGCAGTTGGGTAAATACTATGGTTTGTCGTGAAAAGTCATGTTAATTTTTGGGTAGTTTTCGTACCACTTCATTTGTTTGATATATGCGTCGATGATTTGGCTAATGTTATTGGTGGTTACGATTGCATTTTCATATATGGATTCGTTTCTTTCATTTACTCTGGCGCGGCGATTGCTTTTTTACCGTTTTGAATTTTTTCACACTTTGTTCCACTTCCACGACTTCCGTGGTCATTTCTCGGACCTCGTTGTTTTTGGCACTTCTTTCTTTGTCGCGACGGGGTTATTTACCGCCAGAGGTTAAAGTGGCCAACCGCGGGGTACCGCAAGGGGTTGAAGTGGCCAACCGCGGGGTGTACCGCAAGGGGTTGAAGTGGTCAACCAAGTACATTGCGCCGCGTCAATCATCAAAATTCTGAATGTTAATTTTTTCGGGTCAATGATTACGGTAAATAAACACATTAATATGTTCATGTTATTCCAAAAACCAGTCTGCATCTTTGTTGATGGAACTGAAATGGGACAGACAGTTTGGATTAACGCAACCCAACAAAGCCAGCACACAAAATGATATCAAAAGATTCCAACGCTCATGCTATTCCTGAAACAGTCTAAATCTATGTTGATGGATCGGAAATGGGACAGATAATCTGAATTAACGCAGCTCAACAAAAGCCATTGTAATTTTGAGTGCGCACAGCGCGCGCACGACATCTGGTTTTGCAAGTTTTGAAACGATGGGGCTGCAAATGTGGCACACAATGCAACGGTAATCGTTCCGAAAAGTCAGCAGTTCGTCATGATTAATTGACAAACCAATTCGGTAAACGCTCAATGCAGGTTTTTGCTGCTTGTACGAAGTGCGAATGACGCCTGGGAATGAGCTTCTATCCGATGCCATGTAAAATGATCAGCGCGTTTGCAACACAACAGTCAAATCTAATAAGCGTCTATAGATTTGATTTCCCGGTATCACGATCTGTATTGTACAATCCTCGTGTACAAGTTGGTCATGAGTAGAACCGAAGAACCAACATGGGCCTAACCGAGGTGGACTGACATTCATCCAGTTGACCAACCCAACCACCTGGAAGGGGGCCTTATTAAAGTACAGTAGTCCCCGTATATGTACACTAATATGTATATGGAAGAGGGTGTACCAGTGGTGTGGGGCCGAGTCCCCAAGTGGCTGTGCAGTATTTGCTCCTCTGTTTTAGTGCAGCCACAGAGCCACCTCATTATGATCGTTTCAAATGATTAGGACCCATTTGTTATGGCGTTCAACATCTTGACAATTGTGTGAACTGGCAAGTTGCTGAAACCGATTCAAAATCTATGACACGGGGACGTAACTGTAGCGCCGACAAAACGGATCGCGTCCTTCGTGTAAGACGTCGAGCATCTCCGATCTCGAAGCCGATAACGAAACGGCGTAAATTTTTGCCATAGTTGAAAAGAATGGTCTCTAATGAAGTTGTAGTGAATGTTTGGAAGCTCTGCAGGCCTCTTGATTTGATGAAGAAATTGTGCTCGGACACATCCTTTACCGTTGTTGTTATCGGATGCGGATTAGCCGGTGTCGCCGCGGCTTCTGAACTTCGCCGTTATAATGTCAAGGTCGTCCTTCTGGAAGCTAGGGACCGTGTAGGAGGTCGTGTTTTAACCGATAGATCTTTCGGAACTGGCTCTTCTGGAGTTGATATTGGCGGTTCATGGATCCATGGAACTGATGGGAATCCGCTCACCAGCTTATGCCGCCAATATGATATTCCGTTATTGGCGACAGATGATCCTGAAGACGTGGAGTTGACGTCGTCTCAGCGAATGCCAATTTTTGATTGGGACGGCAGTCCAGTCCCTCAAGCAATCGATCGTGATGTTGAGAAAAAATTCAACGCGGCATTGACTGAATTGACGAACAAGGCTATCTCCATGAAGAATGCGAAAGTCCAACGTGACCGTTCGCTTGGACATGCCCTTGACGCGAAAATGCGATCATTGAAACTCTCCGATTTGCAACGACGCCTTTGGAGATGGCATTGCGCCAATCTAGAGGTTGGCGCTGCTTTTTCTGGGAATCAGGATTGTAATTTGACTTAGTATGCTAATTCAACTGATCTTGATCAACTTTCGATGTTGCATTGGTTTGAGGTATGCTGTCCCGTCGTGTGGTTCGATACGGGCGTTTATTGATTGTCATTGCAATCAGGATGATGCTTACGCGTTTCCAGGGCGACATTGTCTGCTGAGACCTGGATATCAGTTTTTAGTCGAACGCATGGCGGAATCAATGGATGTCCGTCTGAATCATTCTGTCATCAGGATTGATTGTTCATCTCCGGAAAAGGTCATGATCCACTGTTCAAACAAGTCCCAGATCAGTGCAGGTACAACTGTGGGACAGATACGTCGTCAAAGGTCATTTATGCCCGATTATTTAGACTGCTGTATCGTAACCGTTCCCTTGGGGATCTTGAAAGCTAATCGAATTCATTTTTCTCCGGAATTGCCAAAGAAGAAGCTAACTGCAATCAACAGTCTAGGTTTTGGTTTGCTGAACAAAGTATGACTCCTTTATTGAGAAAATTTCCGCATTTCTAAACTCGGGCATGCAGGTGGTTTTGCAATTTCCTCTACCGAGCTTTTGGTCACTCTCTTCAGCGAATTGCGGGTATGCGTCAAAAGACCGCCCCGGTCAATTCTACATTTTTATCAATGTCGAAGAAATAACCGATATGCCTACGATTGTGTCTCTAATATCGGGCTCCTGTGCTGCTGAATATGAAACCATTTCGGACGAGGATATTTGCACAGAGATCGTCGCCATTTTGCGATCTATTTTTTCTGGCAGGGTATCAGATCCAATCCGATATCGTGTCACTCGCTGGTCACAGGTTGTACTGTCTGAGCGGCTCTTTATTGCGGCTTGCCTGATTCTGACCTTCAGGACGAGTTTTCTTTGGGATCATATTCATATGTAAAAGTGGGAGGGGACCCTACTGACGTCGCTACACTGGCTGAACCCGATTTTGCCGGTAGGCTTCGATTTGCAGGGGAAGCGACATCTATGAATTACATGGCCAGGTAGTAATGGCAGTGGTAATATTTCAAATCTAAGGGCTAGTTTATTGTAGTTGTCATGGCGCCTATTTTAGTGGGATTAGGGAAGCCCGGTCGGTTCTGGACCAATACATACTATTTAGTGAAGCAATTTTCAGGGCTGATTTCAACACAGCTATTCGATCAGAGGAATTGACGGAAGCCCCCGAGACCTCTCGCTGTGCGATTTGCGGTCAAAACGGAACGGTACGTGCCTAATATTGCTAAGTGGTTTCTTTGAAACCAAATTATGCGTTTCTAGACAGAGCTGGAGTTATTAGGTCCATTGTTAGGTCCTTATTATGGTTGGGCCTGGATACATGAATGCTGCCTGCTCTATTCTCCAGAAGTGTTTCACAATGGGGATGGGTCATGGATCAATGTCGATGCGTTATTGTCCCGAGCACCAATGGTTCAATGCTCCTCCTGTAGAAGAACCGGCGCTTCTATCGGATGTCACGAATCGACATGCACTCGAAGCTATCATGTTTCTTGTGCCTGGGCCACAAAATGGGATTTCCATCGTCCTGATGAAGGTAGTTATTATTTCTGCGCCGATCATCGCGACGCTGGTGCTAGGTGTAGTTTCTTACCAACGATTATTGCGAAGCCCTGCAAATGTCGCCATGAGCGAAAGAAGTGCCCTGATTGTAAAGGGTGTATTGAACTGCATTGTACCTGTGAAGGTCGAGCTGTTATGCGTTCGGTTCTTTCACCGCAAACAATTGTAGGAGATGTTCGCATTACCCGAAGTCGCTCAAAATATCGGACATGATACACAAAACATCGCTGGGTTTATCATTTTTCAAATAAAGAATACAGTACGTTAATTAATAGCTACTGTAGATGAACTAATATGCCTTTGAGACTCATCATCACGCAATGATGACAAGGATGACAAAAGCTGCAACAGTTCATCTACTGTTTAGTACTGGCCCAGGTATTTTGAACTGCGCAATGGAACACAAGTGAATGGAATCACGTGTTGTCAGTTACTGATGTAGTTGACCGACTACAAAGACGCACGACTGTTCTCATTATATTTTTTGGAAAACGCATTGGAACAAAGGATCAGTAATCAAGATACGAATCGTGGGGAGTTATTTCTGAACACGAGAGGGAGACCATTGGTCAATAACCTGGCTCTATTCAACGCAGTATGCACGAGGCAACATAAGAAATCTTGTAGACATCAACCATCGTACTCAATTATCTAATCAGCCGAATACAAGAAGCAGAAATGGTACGGTATATGGAGCCATACGAGCGCTTTTATGGCATTGCCAGTCGTTGCAATGATAGTGAGTTGTATTTACTTCATTTTTAACATGTCATTGCGCTCGGCTAAAAAAACGCTGGGTAAATCAAATTCCCATGAGCGCTTCGGTTCTCAATTTAACAATGGCGTTAACCTCATTTTCCATTTCATCAATATGAAAAACGTTATGATCACCATCATCGCTGAATTGCACTAAAAACATATTTTCGACGTCAACCCCGTATACCTTCTCAATGATATACTTGTAGAGGTTCAGCTGAAGAGCAGATTTTGTGTACAAATTATCTGGAAGGTGTTTAAGACCTTCTTCACGACAATATCTGTAGGAAAGGCATGAAAAATACATCGCATGCCCATAACCGTAACCAGCATACTGAAAAATATCGGCATCAGGGGACAGATCCTTTGATGTTCTCTTCCAGTAGTAGATAATGACCGAGTCGGGAGAGCTCCCGTTGCTGATAAAATCAACAGTTCCGGCTAAAAGCAGCGAAGGATGTACTAGTTTTTGTTCTGGGGAAACTTTCGAAAAAGGACCAAACAGTTCGTGAAAAGTGGCAAATTGTTCTAAAACTTCGTCACCCACTTGATCGAAGTCGTCGAAACTTTTGCCTCGAAAGAAAGCGTTAATAAACCGGTGTAATAATGTCCTCTATAACATGATTAACGGTAACTTTCCAATAATTGTTAATTTTACGAGGCGAAAAGCTTTGCGACCAGAACTTGACCATTGTTGTTTGATAGTTTTCCGATCCAGATTAAAATATTCTGCGAAACCAATATTGATATTATTTAAATAAACGGAAATATATATCCATACTGCTGTCTGGGTCTTCTTGCCAACGCTCATAATACGAATCAAGAACCTTATCGGCGTCGAATCTGTCTGGGCGGTGAGACCTAGCATCATGACGGAAACGATAATGTACTTTGGGAACAACGTCGATACGTAGTAAGGGATAGAGAGGCATGAATTTCGAGTACGATTTCCTTCATTGAACATCAGGGGCCCATCAATTGGTAATGCGCCAGGGACTGATCTGTATTGGCTCGACATGTTACTCCATGTCTATACAATAATTCAAGTTAGACCGGGTAACGGTAAGGGGGCACATCATCCGTTACACTTGTACCTGTTTCGATGTTGGAATTGTAACATTTGCCTTGGGCTGTACGCAAGTACGGTCCACTGTGTCCGATGATCGAATGACCTCTTTCCGTTCTGGTGCCTTTTTTATTACTGGTTCTGCTTTTGCATCGCGTACTGTTATAGAGGTACTGGAGACCGGTTTTTCATCGCACGACGCAGCATTGAGCGCCATCATGCTGGTGAGTTCAATGCACGAATCTGCCATATCGATACTGAGATCCATGGCGGAGATAATGAACTCTATCAAAGAAGCTTTCATTCCCTGTGCGTTAAGCTTAGATCTGACAGCAGCTTTCCTCTCTTTCAGCTCTCGTTGCTTTGCATGAACTTGAATTAACGCCAGGCACATGTCCCTAGCGACGTCGGATCGATTCATCTCGTCCGTTTGAATCTTGTTGTCCCAAAGTCTCCTCATTGGAATGTGCAGAGGCGCAAACTGCGAAATCAGCGGATGTCTTAGATTGCCACAAATAGATTTTTAACGATTTTGTCCACGTTAAAAAACTGTGCCGAAATTAGATCTTGACTCGAACCAAACGCTCCGTAATCTCGGGTGTGACTTCTCAGACACAGATTTCGTCGAGTCTGTTCAGTGATTGAAGCTTTCCATAGATCCATGTTGAATGTTCTGCTTAACGATTAAGACTGCAGACGACCAGAGTTGAGTAAGCGAGATTAAAAAACCAACGAATAGCTACATAATGACTGCGGGTAGCCTGCCTTCCGCCCTGATATATTGTCTATTCGGTAGGACAGATGCCAAGTCTGTACTAATGGCTTAGAGCATTGTTGCAATGAGAATGGAATCGAGGTCGTGTCAATATATATATTGAGTTATATCCATTTCATATGTCATGTCCTTTCGCCCAGGCTAGATCCCCATACTTTTTGGTAACGGTTAACTCTCTCTTTTTAACCAAGGTTTTGACCTCTTCTTCCATTTTACGAACCGGGATTATGAGATACTTGGCATCCTCGTAAAATTGCACTAAAAACATCTCTTCGACGACAAACCCGTATGCGGTTTCAATAATATACTTGTAGAGGTTCAGCTGAAGAGCATATTTATAGTGCTGCGTATCAGGAAGGTGTTTGAGACCTTCTTCAAGGCAATATCTGTAAACAAAACATAAAAACCTTCTCATACCCATAATCGTAAACCAAATACTTCTCAAAACAACAAGCATTAGGGGACAGATCCTTTGATGATCTCTTCCAATCGTAGATAATGACCGAATTTGAACTGCTCCCGCTTCTGATCAGATCAACAGTTCCGGCCAAAAGCAGCGACGGATGTACTAGTTTCCGTTCTGGGGAAACTTTCGGAAATGGACCAGCCTGTTCGTGAAAAGTGACAAATTGTTCTAGCTCTTTGTCGCCCACTTGATCGAAGTCGTCCAAACGTTGGCCTCGAAAGACAGCTTCAATATACCGGTGTAATAATGTCCCCTATAACATAATTAACGGTAGTTTTCGAGAGTGTTAGTTCGATACGAGGCGACTAGCTTCGGCACCGGAACTTGACCATTGCGCCTTGATAGATTCGGGATCCATACCATAGTATTCTGCGAAACCAATATTGATATTTTCGAACAACACGGGAAGATATATCCATACTGTGGTTGGGGTTTTGTTGCCAACGATCATAATACCTACTGTATTAAGAATCTCATGGGCGTCAAATCTATCTGGGCGATGAGACCTAGCATCATGACCGAAACCGTACTGTACTGTGGAAATAACGTCGATATATAGGACGTGACAGAAATGCATGGTAATCCATCATAAAGATAAGAGTGATTTTCTTTGTTGAACCTCAGGCCGCCATCAACATTATCAATTGGTAAAGCACCAGGGACCGAACTGTATACGCGAGATATGTTACGCAATGTCTACCCAGATCACATCAAATTAAACCAGGTAACGATAAGGGGGCGCGTTATCCGTTACACGAATACTGTACCTGTTTTACCGTTACAGGAGTACCAGGTCCGGTAACTGGCACCTCTTTCTCATCCTCGTCTGGGAAACACTCCAGTNTCTGGGGAAACTTTCGGAAATGGACCAGCCTGTTCGTGAAAAGTGACAAATTGTTCTAGCTCTTTGTCGCCCACTTGATCGAAGTCGTCCAAACGTTGGCTTCGAAAGACAGCTTCAATATACCGGTGTAATAATGTCCCCTATAACATGATTAACGGTAGTTTTCGAGAGTGTTAGTTCGATACGAGGCGACTAGCTTCGGCACCGGAACTTGACCATTGCGCCTTGATAGATTCGGGATCCATACCATAGTATTCTGCGAAACCAATACTGATATTTTCGAACAGCACGGGAAGATATATCCATACTGTGGTTGGGGTTTTGTTGCCAACGATCATAATACCTATTAAGAATCTCATGGGCGTCAAATCTATCTGGGCGATGAGACCTAGCATCATGACCGAAACCGTACTGTACTGTGGAAATAACGTCGATATATAGGACGTGACAGAAATGCATGGTAATCCATCATAAAGGTAAGAGTGAGTTTCTTTGTTGAACCTCAGGCCGCCATCAACAGTATCAATTGGTAAAGCACCAGGGACTGAACTGTATACGCGCGATATGTTACGCAATGTCTACCCAGATCACATCAAATTAAAACAGGTAACGATAAGGGGGCGCGTTATCCGTTACACGAATACTGTACCTGTTTTACCGTTACAGGAGTACCAGGTCCGGTAACTGGCACCTTTTTCTCATCCTCGTCTGGGAAACACTCCAGTGTGTCTTCCTCAGCCTCATCTTCGTCTGAGAACTCCACTGTGTAGACTGCCCCTTTACGATCCGCTGGCTTGATGAGCTCTTTCCGTTCTGGTGCCTCGCTAACTACTGGTTCAGCGTCTTTATCTTGCACTTTGATAGAAATACTGGAGACTGGTTCTTCATTTCGAGACTCAGCAGTAAGCGCCACCTTGTTGGTGAAGGCAATGATCAAATCTGCTATGTCGTTTGTGAGATCCAACATGGAATTTGCAGAATCTATCGAAGAGGCTTCTGCTTCCTGTGCGATAAGCTTAGCTCTGTCTGAAACTGATCTGAGGCCTGACGCATGCCACTAACGTCGGATCGATGCATCTCGTACGTTTGAATATTGCTATCTTCAAAGTCGCACCTATGGAATACGGCGAAACCCGCGTATGTCAGTTCGCCACAAATACTCCTATGTTGTCCAAGTTCACACTGTTTCGACAATAGAACCCAACTCGAACCAATGGCTCCGTGGGTTTCAATGTGAATTCTCAGCCACAAATTTCGTCGCGTCTGCTCTTCCAGCGAATATTTGTATCGATTAATGTGGTTGCAAAATTGCTGTACTGATTTAGTTGGTACCAACCCAATACCAACCCAGACACTTTTTCTAGATAAATGCAAAGTACCAACACTCTACCAAGCCAAACATGCTGTTAATGAAATCTCATTTGAATGTCGATCGAAGAAACGCAGGCGTCTTCTTGTTGATAAAACATTGTCATTTTCCATTATGTTGAATTGTGTGACAAGTATTCTTGCATCGTATAGTTCAAAAATCGTTGGTCAATTCGATTGTATCGACGTCCAATGCAGTTCTGGTATGGTGATACTGCTGCATTATTTGAAAGGCGTACGATCATCGTTTCTGCAGCTGTATCCAACACCCATAACTGCGTCATTAGCGATGGACGTCGACACAGTTTTCCCATCAACAGCGAAATACGGAACGGAACGTTCCGGTTAATGACTGCACAATACCCTGACGCCATCGTGATATTGGCATTTGGACAGCGGGTGTCTGTCAGAAATCCTTCTATCGTATCTGAAATGCAGGAATGACACGTTTTAAAGCAATAGTTGCTTCTGAAAAGGCGTCATTATGATGATGTGGGCGTCGTCCGGTTGCATGCTCGTGCTGACAATTTCACATCTAGGCGCTTTTCGTATGCCGCTAGCATTCCAATCGATGATATCGCTTGCTTCCCAGTCAAAACCATTTTGATATGAGAAGCGACCCAGATTGCTGTAGGCAGGATGAACCGAGCTTATTGATGGCCGCGTTGCAGTGCCGACCTGGAGACTCTTTGGACAAACCTCAGGGGCGGTGAGGACAACTTGGTATAAGTGCTGTTGGGCGATAACGCCTGCTCGGGTTTGGTTTGTTGTGCGAATGAACACCAGTATCCAGAGTGGATCGATTTCAATGTCGCTGTGGACACGATATGACGGACCGTTTCTCCATGAGTTGGGCAGATCGTAATAGAAGGGACGGGATGCGTCGTCTTTCTCATCTCATCTGCTTAGCAAAGCGAACGCGCGTTATATAGAAAGTGATGTCATCGCGACGCGGAAGCTAGTTGAAAATGCTTATCAGCGAGTATTGCGAAGCTGAGCATTTTTGTTCCTGATTGAAAGAGCACATTAAAGTACATCATTCCTTGTCAAATGAGCCGTAATGCATTTGATCCTCTCACCGGGAGCAGTTTAGACATTTTTTCGCCTTACCCGCCGTCGCTCTAGATTTCCAACATACAAAAAATGACTGATCTCATTGAAAATTAAGTAAAGGAATTTTTAATTATTAGCATTTAGATGAATTATATCCCCATAAGTAGCGGCAACGAACGATTTTCTCTTTTCAACGATGACGTTGACTTCTTCATCCAATTCATCAATTGGGGTCACAATATAATCGGCATCATCGCAGAATTGTACCAAATTCATCTCTTCAACTTTGATTCGGTATGTGTTTTCAAGCATATACTTGTAGAGGTTCAGCTGAAGAGTGTATTTCGTGAAGCTTGTATCAGGAAGGTGTTCTAGACCTGGAGCTAGGCAATATCTGTGGGCAAAGCCTCAAACCGAAATCGCATACTAATTACCGCAAACAGCGAACAACTAACTTTCCAAAGAATTGCGCATCAGACGACAGAATCTTTGAAGACCTTTTCCAATCATAGATCGTGACCGAATTGGGAGAGCTCCCGTTTGCAATCAGATCAACAGTTCCGGCCATGAGCAGCGACGGATGTACAAGTTTCCTTTCTGGGGTAACTTTAGAGAATGGACCAAATCTATCGTGGAACTTGAGAAACTGTTGTACAACGTCGTCGCCAACAAGACCGGCCTTATCGAAGCTTTTGCCTCGAAAGAAAGCTTCGATAAATCCGTGTAATAATGTCCCCTGTAAGTTGTCAAACAGCAGTTCTACAAAAGATAGTAAACTCTATACGAGTCGGATAGCTTTGGCACCAGAACTTGACCACAACGCCTTGATAGCTTCGGGATCCAGACCATAGTATTCTGCGGAACCGATATTGAGACAGCATTAGCACACGGAAATAATCATACATACTGCTGTTTGGATCTTGTTGCCAACGATCATAATACGCTTCGATGATCGCATTAGCGTCAAACCTGTCGATGCGATGAGAAAAAAAGGGAGGAAACAAATCTCTGTACCTGGGAAAAAGAGATGATATATAGGAGGTGATAGAAACGCAGGGATATCCCGAATATTTGTAAGCGTGTTTCCTCTCATTAAACACCAGGCGGCCATCTAGCATGGTGGATGGTACTGCGTCAGGGACTGACCCGTATATGCTCGATATGTAACGCCTTGCCTATTGAGTTCAAGTTAGACCGGGTAACGCTAACTGGTCACATCGTCCGTTACACCTTGAGGAACTTCGACAGTGTAGCAATCGACCTTATCGTCTGCATTGCTACAGGTCACGCGATACCTAGCCTGATGGCTACCGTAAAACAAAATAAAATAACCCTTCTGTGACAAGATTTGGTCCGGTTGCAATCCGTAGCCTGATGTCAGGGCCAGCTTCGTGACGAAAGGGTAGAGGAAACTCCGGCTGTATACACGCTATTTTCTGCCTCCGACGACGTTGTTATCAAGAAGAAACCCAAGATCGTTTGTGTTTTTAACGGTCACCGAAACAGTTTATTTTGACTCATGCAATCACTTCAACCATAGCTATCTTAAACCGTGTAGTTTTGTTGCCCCTTAAGCCAATTTGCATGCCTTGTCAAATCTACAAAAGACCAGACAGACCTCTGCTTCGATGCCCGTCACTCCTTTTGTCGATTTGACATCTGTAACCCTGACTTACAATGGGGTCCAAAGCTAAAACTCCTCCGGCAAAGGTTGGCGATGAAGATTATTGTAAAATGACTACTCAACCAGTTTTCAACGTCAAAGCTAAACACATCGGGCAGGGTCATATGAAGTTCGCCAGTGCCGACCTTCAGATCTAGGTCATATGTGTCGAGAATGTAAGCTTCCATTATTGAAATTGGGAGAAATACTGGTGGAGAGACGCGGCGGCCGAGTCCAAATGCGCTACCACAATCAGTGCTTCAGCGGGGCAGCCGATCCTCGAACACAGGATGCTGCGAAACGTGGAAAATGGTATAATCGCTTGAAAAATACAATGGCGCCTGCTGATCGATATTGCAAAATGAGAGCAACGTCACATTGGGCTGATAAATAGTGACTTGCAGGGCTGAAAATTGGCAAATCCGGTTATAAGCAAGCAATGCCTTAACTGAAACCCGAGAAAAACATAAAATATAACATGGTTTTAGAGACGCGACATTAACGAAAAGGGTCGCTGATTAGATGAGGGCACCTCTGCCCGAATTTCAATTATAGAATTGGCAATCTCAATCAATAAAGGGCTTGGCGTCCTGTCAGTTCTTGGCATATAATCCCCAGATAGAGTCAACAATTTTGATTGTTTCGATTTAGAACCCTGATTCCAGTAAGAAAACATCTCTGATCAATTTCGAAGCAAAATATACCGTTATAACAGGCTGCACTTTAATAATTCCTTTAAACTCGAACCATTTCAAGGCGTGGCGAATGCTGTCGGTCGAAATACTTTCGTAAAAGGCCATCTCCCCTGCAAATATGAATCAGATATTGAAACTACACGACAGCTGATTTGCCTTTGAAGTAGCTTGACTCTGCCCTAGAACTTATCATGGATACCAAGACATCTTCATGAATAATATCACATGGCTTCAGGGCAAGAAACGTTGTGCAGCACGCCCAATATGTGTCAATCAACGGCCATATGAGCATGCAAAGGAAAGAGATGTATCGGACCCCTTTCCTGCCATTGATATAAATTGCTCCACCTGCATCTGTCCCCAGTTGTCCCCTTAATATAAAATATTCAAACGTGGGGTAAATTCATTTGCCTGAAACTACCTTGCCGTCATCTGATTGATAATTTCGCCAAAGTTATCCTCGATATTGAAAGAGGGCTTGTAAATGAATTCTGCCTTCAAAAGCCTGCTGACAGTTTGCACCTTTTCTAAGACATCTTGTGAAGCTACTCCCGCTTTCGATTTTCCATCAATCTACAGGGCCGTCAACCTGCTGACTAGCGAACAAACGCATATTCTCACCAAATAGAAAAGTTTTCTGTATACCGCAACAAGTGCAACCGCTACGATTGCATCGCTTGCCCACCAATGAATGGCAGCGTTGCGATATATACCAAGTTCTAGGGATTCTGCATGCCAGTAGCCGCAAATTACGTCGTTTTTGCTTGTCACAAGGCGTCCAAGCATACGAACTGCGCCATCAACAACAATTGGTAGCGGCTGGGCTTCTATTACGAACGAAAGAGGTGCTTTCCTCTGTTTCAGATCTGCAATGAGAGCAGCGACCCGATCAATGATAGCAACTCTGGTGATACCTCGAGTCCGACTAGTTAAAAGAACAGCTGCCACCAATGAAGATGCCTGAACATAGACACGGTTTTGATTTGATGCATCCACTGCAACGGCGCTGTACATACAGTTACGAAAGTTACACGATTCGCCTCGTAGAGAATCATATGCGAAAGAGAAGATAGTAACCGAGACCTTTCTGTTTGTTCATTAGCGTGATATTTCGCCTGTCGAATATATGTTTGAAGGGAGATAAACGAACTGCTAACAGTTATCTAAACATAATTAGCGGGATTGATAAAGTATAATCGAAATAATACATCGATCGATCCGAGATTCATTTGAAGAACTGACGCGGCAGCATGAACAAATCCCTTTAACGATTCTTTCTTTTTTTCAGACCCCAACATCTCTTGCACGAAGCTATTCCCTTCAACCTGTAAATGATGAAAGCTGGAAATAGAAACCTGTTTCTGACAATCTTCACCATTCTGTCGTATGCCACACCGACAGGGACCAAGGTAACGTCTGGGATGACGCCTTCTAAAACAAGCTTTGTGATTACCTAGATTAACTCAATCAACTCCGAACTATACACATTCAAAACACGTACGTCTAAGAATCCCGACTTGGGCTGAATGGACTTGCCGCTGCGACTTCTTCCTCCCTCGACAAAGCATTCTAGTAAAGAACCAGCCTATCAAATATCTTCAGTGATTTGAAAAAGCAAACAATAGTAAGAGTACG
Organism: Spongospora subterranea; assembly: GCA_900404475.1. NCBI lineage: Eukaryota > Endomyxa > Phytomyxea > Plasmodiophorida > Plasmodiophoridae > Spongospora > Spongospora subterranea. The sequence continues at coordinate 11,443 of OUQQ01000081.1, read as the reverse complement.
TACTGTTAGAATTTGGGATATATACTCTATGAAAACAGCCCAATATATGGCATCTGCACCAAAACTTCGTCGGATAAAAACTGCCCCAGCCTTCTTTAATAGTCGACCAATTATGGGAAAATTCCTAAATCGCGTCAAATTTCCAAACAAAAGAAGGTTAGTCAAGTAATTACAAATTATCGCCAGCAATAACAAACGGGACAGGAAGGTCGTTCGCTATTGTTGCAAAATGTATCGCCATCTATCCAAAACCCTTCAGTAACCAGTCGAGACAAATTTGCAACAAAGTTATGTACATAATCCATATGGGATCGATGTATCGGTAATAATATAACTGGACCATTCTCTAGCGCTTTTTTGATCTGAAGGATTGTTCAAATAGCACAGAAAGCATTGAAAACTTAATCAAACCTGTTCAACACCGTCTCGGTTTATATTGATGCCGCCCCGATAGACATTTCCTGACAAATTACTATTAAATGTCATCTTCTCAACAATGAATATACTCACTACAAAATGGTCGGGCTGCCAAACCAAGCGGATACTACATGATCAGAGTCACATTGTTCACTCTAACGAAAGACATATCACAACATACGATAAGTGACGGTTTCACTGCGGCCACCATTTCGTCCAATATCGAATTGGCATAAGATACTGACTGCCTGAGTGAGTGTTAAATGACGATCAACAACGAAAACGGATAAATTTTTGACGTTTTGCTCATCCGGTTATTGGCACGGCCCTGATTCAATGCTTCTTTCACACGGTTAGATTTCATAATACGATCTCGTAATTCCGCTGGTGAAATTTTGATTGGTGTATGCGCATGCAGGTTGCTGACCTGACAATGACAACTAAATTATCAGGTGAGCCCAGTTAGTGGGGAACAAAGCCGAACCCATTTCAAATCGTCCCCTATCGCTCCGCAGCAGTGCTGACCGGAGGCTGCTCGGGAGACATCGATGTAGTTGCTGGAAGCGACATCGTTGTTTTTAACAGAGCTCATCCTCGGTAGCGCGTTCCCAAACGAACAATGATTTACAGATTAACAAACCATGTCCAGCCCATTCAAGTGTAACATGGAGGCTGCCCCGCATCACCACTGCTTCAGGCAGCCCATCAGACTGTAACGCCAACTGAGGGTAACGTTAGATGAGTGAGCACCTTCTGATGGTTTTGTGGCCAGAAATGACACACTGATCACACAGCAACTGTTCTGGTTATTCGCAGACCAAACAAACCCGATACAAACCGGAGTATGGAACACCAACAGTCCAGTAAACGCGAAATGGGATCATTTCATTAATGTCCTGGGTATCTGGCAATCAAAGGATAATTCTATCAGCCGATACAAAATACGAGCATAATGCTTGGTATTCTCATTCTTCAAACTACACTAGTTCGTGGTATGTTTTTCGTTCCATTTTGGTAGGTTGGTCACTTTACAGAACAGTGAGAGATCATTGTCTTTAACAATGTGATTGATGTCGTCTGCAGCACGTAATTATCTACTTTCATTTACCTGCAATATCACTGCTTCGCTTGGTAATCCCTTCTGCCGATTCACGTTATTACTCTGATCAATTCCGCTTGGACAGGGATTGCGAATAAATGGATATGTATTGTCAGGTCACGATGGTGGTGTCGGTTTATAAATGGCCTCCAATCGTGGGTCCACCCTCAATTGCAGGTCCAATGCCCTGTCGAATCGTTCGGTCAGAATCAACACTACCGAGTCACATATTCCAATTCATACCGGAACTTCTTCATGGCCATCTTCTCATGACGATGCAATCGTGCATCGAGAATATGGATACGGAACATGGTCGCCTCATAGAAAGCGTTGAATTCCTCGTCGTCCTTATCAATATGGGCACTCTGTGTCCGTTGATAAGCGGCTTCCCGCTTTTTCAGCTTCTCGTGTTCGTCGTTGAGCCGTCGTTGAATGATGTTGCCGCGCTTCAATAGCCGATCTGTAAGCGAGGCCATACATTCATCACGTGCTTGTTCCGCCTGTTCACGAGACAACGGTTTCCCGGCCGGAAATTGTGCCAAGAAGGGGGCTAGATAATCTGAGGCCTTATTGTTTTCAACGTCTTCGTCCTCGACCCCACCCTTTTGCTCTTTCGATTTTGTTCGCGTTTTCTCGTCGACTGTTCGATCCAGGGCCGCTTCTTCCAACTCGGTCCTTAATTGGTTCAACAATTCGTTCAGTTCCGACTCTCGTGACCTCACAATCGACATCAACTCCTAATCAGCGTCGTTAAACCACCAGATTAGACTGTTGATGATGATGACAATCACCTTCTCGGCTTGCACCAAAACATTGAACTCCTCTCTAATAGCGGCGGGTCGAGGCGTGTTGGCATTTGCCTCCACGTGCCAGCCAACGACTTCACTGCCATCTTTACTGTATATCCTAGAGGATGCCGTCACCCTTCCTGTAGCCACTTACTGAGTGTTCATTATCATCTCAAAAGTTGAACGGAGTGGTTTCTTGATGTTTTTTGCAAACTGTGTATTGTGAACAGAATATTTTGGCGTACTTACCAGCTCCATAATGATAATGGATAGCAATCTTTCCTTGATCGATGTAGCTTGTCTTCTTCCTGATGTTCTGGTCGGGCGGAACAGACAAGTTTCTGAAATAGAAGCAGAAGTTAGCTGAATCCATTGTTCGGTCGCGGCTCTCACCTCGAAAAACGCTCCGACAACTTGACAACCGGCAACTCGTTCGAACCTCCAGGGTTCAGACTAAACCCTTTCAAACGCTTCGTTTTTGAGTCGCTTTCCTCCACCACGATTTTGCGATAGATGAGATTGTTATCGCATCCGCGGAACTCCTCGACGAACTAATCGTTGGAGATAAGATTCAAATTGCGGCTTCGAAGTGGAGATTTCAGCGAAACCATGCCTTTTTGTTGATTGTTTCCGTTCGACAAACCAATCCGTCAACTCGTGATTTTGGGTAAAACCTCAATATCCTTGATGTTCCTGAGACTTCTATCATATCTTGAATGCCAGATGGTTTCCCTGGAGCATATCGCAATTTAACGCATTCTAAAAGAAATCACGTTCAATTCCCATAATGCTGTGCTACAAAAAAAGTTACGAACTCTGATCTGGAATCGTGACGCGTTTGATTAGACTGTCTTTGCGGCGTTCAAATAATTCTCGAGTTTCCGAAATAGTCTGTCTAGAATCGTCTTCGAATAATGTCAGACGCAAGACAAGGCCCTGTTTCCCATGGGAATTATGGGAAAACTTCTCAGCGTTGCATTTGTGGTAGAAAATGGTGCGATGCCCTTCAGGATATAGAGACTTCATGGCATCGTATTGGATATCGATCCGTGTTGGCCAACTTGCTGGCCCCAAGAGAATCGGCTTGGGTTCATCGCTTGCTCCCAGTACTCCCCCCTTCTGTTCTACTTTGCCCACCTAATACAGCACCCAGACCATAACTATTTCTCCCTAATCCAATGATTGACGTGTTTCAAATGACACTAGGTTTTGAAAACATTTCATAACGTCAAAAGAGCAATTTCGTAGTTCCGTTGGTGTTGGTTGTTCTGGAAATTGTACCTTCTCTTTCATGAGCACCACTTCCCATGCGTCTAAATTATCAAGCTCGTAACTCATTGACCGTAAATCCTTCGCTTTCCTCAGATTGATCCAATAGTTGGTCTCGTTCCAGACGCTATCGATGGTTAGATAGGGCGCCTCGGATTGCTGATATATGGTCCCGGTACTGGGTTCGATGAACTGCACTGGACGATTGACTTCTCGACGCCCAGGCAGAACCATAACCCAGCAATGAACCCGTTTCCCTTCCCATGGGTCTTTGTATTTGAATGAGGTTGTTGCCTGTTTCGCGGCCTCTGATAAATGGGCCGCCTCCGCCGCCTCCTTATCAGCTAGCATTTGCAGATACTTCGATCTGTGGTCGCGATCACGATGAACATCGTACCGTTTCCCAGCGTTGGATTCGTTCGGATTAGCGTTGGAAATAGGCGCCAATAGCTCATTTGGTTCCAGATCATCTCTCCAGGCTGTCGATTCCAACAAAGGACAGCTGGTTGACGTCTGGTCTTGAAGAGTGACCCACATTGGGGCAGTCCCTGAGACAACGAACGCCCTGAACCCTGACCCGCGTAGGATCGAGACTAATAGACACGACATATCCAGGCAATCGCCTTCCCTCATCTTGATGGTCGTCATTGGCGACGGCAGAAAATCCGGCAGAAAGGTCGGGTTCTCCAACGGGATGTAATGAACGAAATCGGACAGAAACTCGCTCGCCTGTTTCAAATCATACATTCGTGGATATTTCAGTAATGTCGGACGAATGGTCGTGCAGACAAATTTTCGGACGCCGCACTCGTTCAAGGGAGAGAGAATAAGCTCCCGTCGACCTGGAAATAGCTGAACGAACTGTCGACGGTAGTGTTCGACGTATTCTAGTTGGGCAATCTCTCGTGACGAGTTAATGCAGTACGATTTGGGGAAATCGGACGCATCGAGCGTCTCCAATCGTTTCTGTTTTTGGGTGCTGAGCGCCTTTTGTGATTGAGGGATTCTGGAGCGATACTGTTAGAACAGAATAGAGAATATACACCATGCGCCTGACATAATAGGTTTGGGAACAGGAACTCCTTCACCATAATTCACTATTGACGATGATGAAGCGCCTTTACCGGACGCATCGAATGATGGGTCGATGTCGAAAACGTTCATGGTGTTGACCAAGCACCCTTATAGTGGCAAAGATCATTAGGTACACCGAATTGGAGTCATATTTCTAACGCGAGGAACCACATTCGGATGCGAAGCCTGGGTGAGGATTCGTTGCCAGAGAAGGGAGCACACTTGGGTGTCCGTCAGAACAAGAAGATTCATCGGGTGCTGTTCTTGGCCTTGCGAGCTTCGCATCCGAATGTGATTGCTCGCGTTAAGTCGCCCTCGCACCTGTCAATCCTCGATTGGGGGTTGACTTGCCTTCCTGTATTGCCAGTGGAACACGGTATTGGGCATTTTCCGTCAAGCACTGCTTCGGTACTCCCGATCACACTCGGGCCGTCCTCAGCATTTGTGCGATTTTCTTTTCAACTGTCTCCGCGATAGCATATTGGAAGGTCGATCAGTGCCAGAAAATTCCTGCTTTATGCCATATTCCCGAAGCTCATTGGCTACCCTATTAAAACGTATTACTCTCTCCGTCCTGATATGATCAGTTTTGCTCTGTCATTCTGATAGGTAAAAATATCCCAGGGTACTGTAGTCAAAAGATGCAGCTGTATACGACAATGGTTTCTACACCCTTGGATATGTTGTGAACACTAATATATTTGATGACAATGATTCTCAGGTTTACCTGGCTATCATTCGATTTCCGATATCGCTAATTTTATCGTAGTTCCTTCGATTGAGTTGAATACTGACGATATTAGGGGATACAGTACTATAAAGAAAGTCCGTCCACGGAGTCCGTCACCTGGTATCGTCAGGGCAGATTTGCACTAGAGGAGCGTGTGAAGGTCGGTCGATACATCTTCCCTCGAAACCCATCTAGCCATGAAGTTCAATCCTCGTGAGTCCTATGCCGCTCCAAGGCACGAATTATCCAATCATTCTGATCCGATGACGTATGTATTGTTTTTCAGTTGTCAGCTCTTCCCGCCGGAAATCACGTAAGGCGTATTTCACAGCCCATTCCGAGGCGCGCCGTGTAATTATGTCGGCCCCATTGTCCAAGGACCTTCGTAAGAAGTACAACGTCCGATCAATGCCGATTCGCAAGGGCGATGAAGTTCAGGTCGTTCGTGGGACGTTCAAAGCTCGTGAAGGTGCCGTTCAACAGGTCTACCGTAAGAAATACGTGATTGAGATCAAGAACCTGGTTCGGGAGAAGGTCAATGGACAGTCGGTTTTCATCGGTGTCAACCCATCCAAATGCGTTATCACCAAGCTGGCGATGAACCGCGACCGTAAGGAAGCGTTGGAGCGCAAGAACCGTACCGTTAAGGAGTCCAAGAAGGGCAAGTTCACAGAAGCAGATGTCGCCATGAAATTGGATTAAACATCACCTCAGCAATATATACGCGATTAAACAACAATCAATTAATTCATCACATCTGTCGGAATTACAATCACGAAATGTGGTTTTCTGATTTCTCAAAAAACACCACCTCAGCAATATATACGCGATTAAACAACAATCCATAAATTCATCACATCTGTCGGAATTACAATCACGAAATGTGGTTTTCTGATGTCCTCAACTTTTTCAACTTGATTTCTCGTGCAATAATACATCAAAATCAGTTTTCAGGCTTGAAAGAGCGATCGATAAGTGTATTTGAAAAATAAGGGTGGAACGCTTGCCAAGTCTTCTTCTGCCTGCCCTGAACCCAGTCGATAAAAGCATTCGCGCTCTGATTCTCCTCATATCGAAGTTGCTCTCCAGGTGGTGGTCTCCTAGGCCAGAGACGCATGGGGCCCATAATCCACACATCAATCAATGGTGAGATATTATCATCGGGTCAGGACAACAGCCAACAGAGTATCTTGACACAGTCAGCCAAGGAAGCGATGACCAATGGTGGGGTATCGTGTCCCAGGTAACCCAATGACGCACAGCCCAACTGTGCACNGAGCGATCGATAAGTGTATTTGAAAAATAAGGGTGGAACGCTTGCCAAGTCTTCTTCTGCCTGCCCTGAACCCAGTCGATAAAAGCATTCGCGCTCTGATTCTCCTCATATCGAAGTTGCTCTCCAGGTGGTGGTCTCCTAGGCCAGAGACGCACATCAATCAATGGTGAGATATTATCATCGGGTCAGGACAACAGCCAACAGAGTATCTTGACACAGTCAGCCAAGGAAGCGATGACCAATGGTGGGGTATCGTGTCCCAGGTAACCCAATGACGCACAGCCCAACTGTGCACGTCATGACATGACCGACAATATAGGTATATGTTACGAGTCCCATTTGATCACAGTGACTGTTATCACGTTAACTGCATGCCCTGATCAATCATCTCCTCTCATATCATCATTATCCCTAAACACCTCTTTCCTATAACTCCTCACACCCTCATTAACTCCTGTCTGCACTCTTGGATGCCATCCAGCTCGGTTCGAAACTGAACGGAAGTTCTCTTGTGGTTCAGTTCGGTTTTGATGATGGTTTCTGCCCTTTCTCTCATATTAGTTGGCGCCCTGGCCTTAACCGCAGGCTGGTGCCTCGTTTTTAACGACAGTCAAGGCGCTACGAAGTACGGCTGGGCTGTGCAGCCGCAGCAAATCCACCTGTCCTGGGCCGTCGACCACGACAATTGCATGATCATCACCTGGAATACGCTCGAGACGACGCCCACGACTACCGCGATATTGTTTGAGAATGGGACAGGCCCCGCTATCCAAGCTAGCGGCTCGCAATCGCCGTTGATTGAGAATGATGTGGTCTCCCCGCAAATGAGCGATATGGTTTGGTCAGCGTTGGCTATGGTCGGTCAGGTTAGATTCAGTGGGAAGAGGACCCAATATGTGCATAGGGTTAATGCATGTGGCCTGAAACACAGCACGGTAAGTTGAATGTGGTGCCACCAAACTCCAGTATAGATTATCTCGAGAACTCCATTTGCTTATATTTCGGTTTATCTTGGAGTGTACATTTTGTTACTTAAGAGTCACATTCGCCAACCAATTAACAAACACGTCTTATTGTGTTCATGTTTGAACTGAGTTGCTTGAAGTGATCACTATCTAATTCAAATCATTTTGTTGTGGTTTACACTGTCAAGAGCGCTAATATTGAGAGGAAATCTGTCTTCAGAGATATTCATATAAAGTTGGCGACTCAGAAAGCGGTTGGAGCTCCACTTACCAGTTCACTTTCAAGCGGCATGCCAGTTTAGACTCCCCATTGGCGTTCGCAGTTTATGGCGATTTAGGTGACGCCAACTCCCGCTCCCTCGCTATGATACAAAATCGAATTGCACAAGGCTCCATCGACGCTGTTATTCACGTCGGCGATTGTCAGTCCTGAACCTGTGTGTTTATGGATTAGCGTGTTCATTTCGCGATTTTCTTAGTCGCCTATGATCTGAATGATAATGGCGGTCGGGTTGGCGATGATTTCATGAACGACATTCAACCGATATCAACGGCCGTCCCATATATGACCTGCCCAGGAAACCACGAATCCAATGAAGATTTCAACGATTATCGGGAACGATTTTCCAGGAGCTATTCCGACGATGATGAACCGAGAATGTGGTATTCTTTCAATGTGCACAATATTCATTTTATATCACTCTCGACCGAAGTGCTGTTCTTCGGAAGGCGGGAGGAGCAGCAAGCTCAGTACGAATGGCTGGAATCGGATCTAATTCGCGCCAACAGCAATCGCAATCAGCGTCCCTGGATTATTGCATTTGGGCATCGGCCCCCGTATTGTTCCAACAACAATGGCGACGATTGTTCGAAACAAGATTCAGTTGTCAGAAAGGGCATTGCCCAGTCTGATGGAAGACGATTGTTTGGATTCGAAGACCTTCTCGTGCAATATTCGGTAGATTTGGCAATTTGGGCTCATGAGCATGACTATGAGCGCCTGTTTCCTATGGCGGATTTTGAACTAAGGAAGGGCGAGGACGACCCCTATAGGAATCCAATGGGGCCGGTTCATGTCGTAACTGGAAGCGCTGGCTGTAAAGAGGATCACGATGGGTTCGTGTTCCCTCAACCGAGTTGGAGCGCCGTTCGATTCGCCGATTACGGGTTCAGCTTGATGCGGGTTCATAACGATTCCCATTTAGAGTGGGAACAGTTCTCAATCGATCGCGGCGGCATCGTTGCCGATCACTTCTGGTTGGTTCAGACACGAGGTCGCCAGAAATGATAATTGCAAATCATGATCAAATAGTTCTCTGGAGAGAAGTTCAATAAATATGTAATGAAGAGTCGAAATCATCATGGAAACCCAACAGCAGGGCGGAGAAACAGAGAGATATACAGAGTTTAGGCGAGTTTTGATTTGATCAAGTGTCACTATAAGAGCAACTGTTTTGAGTATTTTATGATCTCTTAACATTGCTAATATGGAGTTGTAATCGCTTTTGTGATTGATCGAGGATCGATGTTGATGCAGTTTTGCACATGACCCAATCCGTGCTCAGAAATGCCTCAATGCTCATTCGTGCATTAGGATCTGCTCGTAACAGCTGTGTTATGATGTCTTGTGCTGAACCACCACGACAAGTATATCACTTTAGGCGAATCGTCAAAACAACAAAACACTCTCAACAGAAACTGAGCAAATACACAATCATCGTGAAATTGAGGAGATGAACTGATAGAGGTTTTGATATGGCCCATTGTAGAGGAGAATGTTATAATGGTCCGACCTTCGTGGGAAATGGACCTCCATTCGGGTTCAGAGAAATCATATCGCCCTTTACAAATATTATCGATCAGCACCGGCTCTGTGGCGTCTCCGAACACGTCAAAAGCTGAATACAATCCGAATGAGTTCGAAAGGATGAGAAATTGGAGAATAAACCACAGACGATGAAATCCAGAGAGCATTATGAACATGAGCACTCCAAGAGCCCAGTTATCCACCTTCTCTGAATATGCTTTCCTGCTAAAGACCTGATTGACCCAGACCGAGGTGATGGTGAGAGGATGATGGCGATAATCTATCGGGGGTT
>OUQQ01000067.1:0-49882 GCA_900404475.1 Spongospora subterranea | reverse complement strand
GACAAGACGGATCGCCAGTCGGCTTTCGGTGATTTTTTAGCAGAATGAATTTTCGCTTCAAGCCATCGCTGTCGCGAGCAACAACGATAGCTTCTTTCTTGCTGAAGAGGTTTGTCACCTTCTCCCAGCCATTGCCTCCTTGCGGGAGCACAGACTCAACTATGTCGAGCATGCAATTCAGGTCGTCGTCGTTCCACGCCGGTCCTCGACCTTTCTTCTTAGACGCCGTGGCCGCCATAAGAATTTGTTTGTGTTGACACGAAATAAATATTTGCGTTCGCACAAATATTGCATTTGCGAGATTTTTGGGAGGCCTCCATTGTTCTATAATTAGTTTTTAGTTTATTTGTGTATTTACTCTATAACAGATATGAATCTTTGCAGGTATGCATTGATATCTCAATGTACAAAACCATTCCATGAAAATTATGAGTCATGAGAGTGGAGTTAAACAAACAGGGCACGCAGCTTTCCTGCAAAGCCATTCAGTGATACAAGGGGAATGCATTATATGAAGACATGGTAACGTCCTCATCAGTTCTCCTTCGTTTATGCATTCTTTGCATATTGGGCAAACTTTACTAATTAGAGAGCTTCCTACAGCGACGTTAAATTCAGGCAGTCTGCTCAATTGCAGTCTAGATGCACCAGGTGATGTCACATGAGATGGCCTTGAGCTGTCCACCACTTGCATCTGATCAGGAAAAAGCGGGTATGAAAAAGGATCATCAAGCTCTTCATTGAAATCAAATGATGAAACAACCTAAACATTAATGTCAACATCTGACAATGTTTTTATGGGTATGAGATGTTTACCTGATCGTTGCCTGAATCGCGTAAGCGCGCATCATCACTGCGCGGATAGAGTTAAAAAATAATTCATATCATTAGGGAGAAGACAATCATTACCTCATATTCACGCCACTGTCCGTTACATTGACAGACACCCGACTGTCTGGCGCAACGTCAGCCTCTTCTCTGTCCAATTGTCGCTGAAGATTTAAGGCGAACATGAAATCACTGTCTAATTCTTCCAGTATTCGACACGGAGCTTGTTCGAACGGCTCAGAAATAGCAGAAAATCGGGCAGATAAACAGAAATCCGACGGAAAGTTTGGGGGCACCCTGTCAATGCATGTGCGAGGAAAATCCATTGATAATTCACAGCAATTCGCAACTCCACTATGTATGTCGATCTCAAATAGAAGACGGCGGGGATCTTCTGAAGACATTCTTTCCGGAACGTGGTAGCCTTTTATTGTCGCTAATCCTTTAACCTAGATGACTGCTATAAATATAACTTACAAATATTGGCACGTCAGCGTTCTCACCTTACAATTGATGCGAATTGATAGGTCCCCATCCGTTTGCCATTGCAGTCTACCAGTGTGCATTGACGAAAATTGTATTTGACCGTTGTTTGACACTAATAAAAATATTCTAGTTCCTTTTTCAGGGTCCGCTTTTGGCAGATTGCGAATCTCCAAAGAAGTGAGGAACAACTCTGGAATAGTAAACTGTTCTGGGTTTCTTCTGATACTGTCGAAGGACTTGAAAAAAGATCTAGCGCGAGGGCTGATATCCTTTAACTTTAATACCCTAGCAAACCAATTAGGTCTAGCTGTGGTAAATAATGCATCAGAGAAAGTGCTGGCTTCGTTCGAATTAACCAATGCGCAAGCTGAAATCCACTCTGGTTTCAGACCAGCTCGGTCGACGGCTTGACTAGCCGCGATTATACACTGTAAAGTCAAACATAAGCGAGGTTGTAAATTGAAGCAATTAAGCATTCACAAACGTAATTATTTTTGTCGGCGGCCAACCATCGGGATGCAATGGTAGAGACCGCAAAAGTAACCATCAACATATCTCGATCAGGGGTTATAGTAATATTGTCAAAGACACCGGTATTTACTGGCCCAATACAGATGATTAGACATTTGTCGGCCGCTCCTTTACATAGCCCTGCTTGGAAGTGAGGCGAGTAGAAGAGCCGTGGCATTCCTGGCGCATCTGGATATTGCACCCATTGCCTTGATGACCAACCGATGATCTCTCCTTGTACCATTCTGAGGCGTCACAATCGCAGTTCACACAAGGTCCGTTTTCAATTTGAAAAAAGGCCAATTCGATGGAAGAAAATATAAACCGTCAAGGCACCCACTTTAGGTCATGACATGAGTGGGGGACTCCTCCCGGTTACCTGTGGGGCCTTAAGTATAAACTGTAGGTGTATATACTGTAGACTGGAGCCCTAGTGAGACAGCTCAGGGGCAAGCCAAATGCCGACTGTCATCCAGTCATCCACACGGTACTACCGTATGGTCATGTGAAACAATGTTGGCGTCATGTCAATGGCACTGGCGTCAACTGATTGGTTGTTGTTTACTTACAGAAACTAGATGCCGTGAATTCAATGCATGACATGTCACTGTTCGATTATAAAGATCTCATATACTCCAGCCATATTATCGTAACAGTTCAGTTATGATGAGTGATATTAGTAAACATTGCGAATAAGACTTTTTTTATGTACGTTCATGAGCGACATTACAAAACTTGGGGTCAAAAAAAAAAACGAAAGTTAGAATCGCCGGCAGGAAATTGATCCATTCCATGAAAGTCCGTGCGGACACCGGAAAATCCATTTCCGGAACTCCATACACTCTTTGCGGTTCCGCTGCTATCTCCACAATCATGGCCGGGGTGAAAGACGCGGTTGCGGTCGACTCGAACACAGTAGAGCGTGCAGTTAAAGCTCTTCAGGCGTATTTACGCAAACAAGAAGCGGAGAAAGACCAGCAGGTTTTGATTGCTGATGACAAATTCTTCCTATTAACCATCAATTTGTTTAATGCACCCGATAAAGCCACAACGTCCCCTATCAGGATGTACGTCTATATCTATGATTATTTATGTAAACTCAGTGTACTAAACTGTTTCTGTAGAGACATTCCCCACTCGCTGTATTTGGGAGATGGATGTGAGATTTGTTTAATCACCAAGGATCCCCAGCGACAGTATAAAGACATGTTGGCAGCGTCACCGATTGATAGCTACAAGAAGGTTATCGGAATATCTAAGCTCAGAAAAAACTACACACAGTACAAGGATAAACGGGAATTAGTCTCGTCGTACGAGCTATTCGTTGCCGATGATCGCATCATTCCGCTGTTGCCTAATATTCTTGGAAAAGCCTTTTTCTCTCGGAAGAAGCAGCCGGTTCCGGCTAGGCTATCTGATAAATATGCATCCGAGGCGTTGAAACAGGCTCGAGATTCTACATATATGTTCAGAAGCAAAGGTACATGCATGACAGTTAAAATCGCTCGGGTGAGCCACGAACGGAGAGAAATCGTGCAAAACGTCATCGCTGGAATTGAAAACATCAGTAAGAAGTTTCCCAACGGTTTAGGCGACATTCAGTCGATATACTTAAAGCTACCTGAATCTGTAGCTCTGCCTCTGTATAATTGCCTTCCTGAAGAACCCGCAGTCTAATTCCGAAGAAAATTTTGATTTATATAAAGAAACGCAAAACTGTATTACCAATAACATTGTGACTAATTATCGACCTCCATCCATTATTTGCATCGCGAATTCTTCCGGTGTTTGATTTTTCAGCAAAGATCCGTCGTCAAGACCAACGGCATATGAGCTAGGATCACTTAATTGATGCCCAGGTCCCGCATTCCACTTGTCGTTTTTTCCCCATATGTTCTTAATGAAACAACAACGGGTACTAGAGCAGCGATGAGTATTTGACCAGGATATAGCGATAGTTACCATACAGAATAGAAGGAGGAAGTGGAGTGACCTCAGGACACGGGATAAACGAAGACGGTTGCCATTGACTGAACATTGACGCTTCTAAGGCTCGGATCCAGGACCTTTTCACGGTCACCCAGTTCAGCAATCCGAACGAATCTGAAACACGGTTGCCATAAGCGGACAGGGGTAATCATGATAATTCGCCGAACATAATATTCCGATCGCAGCACCGCTAATGTGTCCGACCAGAGATGCACCCGGGATCAAAATCTGGATAAACGCGATCGTTATCCTGAATGAAAAGCCAGACAAAATGAACTCGTATGCTGTGGTAGATTATGGTTTGCTAACCAAGGATACAGCCATTGAGGAACCGAAAAGAACCCAAAAACAGACCGATTAGCAGCAATGGGAGACAGACGCAACTCCAAAACCATCAATCCGAATAAAACTCCTGAAAAGCCAGCAGCACAGGACTCCAAAAGACTAGGCGCTTTTAGGATCAGGGCCAACGAATAATAGATACTGAAATAGATGCAGTTTCCTATTACAGCCACTATAGTAACGATCCCGAAGAAACTCGACGTGCCGAAGTTGCGCTCAACTACAGCGCCAACAGATATAAGTGTCATCATGTTACTATAAATCAACATGAGCTATACTCACACTAAAAGACCACTGACGTACAAGACTATATGTAATACAGAAAGATGAACAAAGGACGGCGCTATCAGCATATAAGCATCTGTGGAAATATATGATTCAGGCTAAGAAAGCAGGTCACAGCAAAACAGGCAACTTTGGAGCGGGTTTGAAAGAATATCTCCGGGGCATATTGCAGGAAATGTGCCCGAGAGCGACGAAAACACAAAAACCGTGACGCAGGCTAAGAATACCGTCCGCGTTCCGAATGGGATCTTGGATATTGTTTCAGCAAGCTTGCTACGACGATGAGTTCCTTCCATAGCGAAGTCTGTGCCTAATGAATGACACGTGCATTATGCTGTGCAGCTTCAGGTCGTTGACCCAACCTCAGGCGTTGTCGAAGGGGGCTGCGCCAAGCAACCCAACAGCGAGCAGCACTTGTAGGCATTACACCAGAAAGTGTTTTCTACACCCCCGAAATATATTGCATGTGCATATATACACGACATGACGAGTTACCATTGCTCAGGCAATGCCCTTTGCTGATTTATTGAGCTACTACAGTAATTTCTTGTCAGCAAAAGCATAGCAGCATACGTGCACGTATTCCGCAGGACCAAACTTAGCAACCAATTTTTTGGAATGCCGTTTGATCACTTTGATAATCTGCCTTGACGTTGCCCCAAGCGGCCTACCAGTTTATAGTCTACCAAACCCCATACCATGCACCACATAACCGTAATGTACTGTGATATTAGGTTACACCATCACATCATTATAACAAACGGTACAGTACAATTTGAATTGGTCAGTCACAACCCGCATCGCATATTGTGTACAAATGATTAAAGACGAGCCTGAACCGGAGCTATCCCTTACCGAGCTGAGGCGACGATTGCATACACACTTGCAGACCAGTGGAATTCTGGACCGCCAACGGGCGCAGCTGAGAGCCTATTTGCTAGCGGAACTGAGGGCTTCTGGTGCGAGGCCGTGTTCGGAACCAGAGATTCCAGTGACAGGAGCCATCCGAGCGTTGAATGTTATAGTAGCTGAATATTTAT
This sequence comes from Spongospora subterranea, assembly GCA_900404475.1. Lineage (NCBI taxonomy): Eukaryota > Endomyxa > Phytomyxea > Plasmodiophorida > Plasmodiophoridae > Spongospora > Spongospora subterranea. The sequence goes on along the minus strand of OUQQ01000067.1, from coordinate 44,402 downwards.
CTCAACACGATCATGCATATGCTCTTTCAGTGTTCCTTTCCGAATCTGGGACGGATGCGAATGCGTTCGATAGCCACGACCTGGAACGGTTACTTGAATTTCCAGAAGGTGCTCTTTCCCGATCAGATGAAAAAACCAGCTCTTTGGACGCTATAGTTAAATTAGCCTCAAGGTAAAATACCTGCATTTGTTTGGTTATTGCCCTAATGTGGCTGGCAGAAAGGTGTCAATTCGGTCTTGCTCTATCCAAACGGATAGTTCACCTGATGACGTTCTTGAATCGTGTCTTCGACAACTAGATACAAAGTAGATCGGAGCTCCATCGCATAAATATGCTAAAACAACTCAGATATTAGGTTTTCCGAGCTGGGCAAAGAACGTGATGTTGAAGCTGAACGAAGTTTTGAAGAGAGATTGTCTATACAGATTCGTGAAGTTGAAGCTCGCGCTGCCAGCGTATTGCAAAGTGTAAATGGAATGTAAATATTAGGTGGTAATTGACACACTTCAACAGGAGCTCGCACGTATTCGGGCAACCGAATTAGCCCAAGTTCGACTAGAAGAGGGTGAGCGTTATCGTGAAACACTCAATGCAATGCGTGATTCCTTCGAACAGAAGTACCAAGGTCGGCATGGTTTCAGGTTTTACATCATGTCCATTAAAAGCAATTAGAGCGCATCTCTTCACTTCGCCTTCGAGAGCAGGAGCAAGACGAAAAGTTTCGCGAAAAGCAGCGATTCGAAGAAGCTCAAGAATATCAGAGAAGACAGCATCTTCTTGCGGAAATCGAAACAGTTCGTTTGCGGTATCCCTTCGGTGGTCGACGGTTAATTTTGTCCTAACATGTATAACAGTGATGTCGATCTTAGAAGAAGTGCTGAGCTGGATCGGCGTGCATTACAAATTCAGCAACATCGCCTTTTTGAAGAGTTAGAAAATGCTAAAAAGCGAGCTGAGCTAGCCGAAAAGGAGTTGAGTCAGCGGGACCGTATTTTAGAATTCAATGCGGCGGAGGTTAATATTTTTTCAATGATAATCGCTTCCTTGTAACTCAACTAATCTCTGCAGTATGGGCACAGTTATTCCCTTCTTCACGACACAGACAAAGCGCATCTTCAAACCTTAATACTTCACTATGAAGAGAAACAGCGACTTGCTGATAATCAAATTGAAGCGTTCCGTCAATGTAAGCAGCAGTTGCAAGATTCAGAACGGCAATTGGCCACTGCCGTAAATGAACTCGAGGAAACGACAAGATTAAAAGGTAATGCACAAGGTCATGTCGATATCACATATGTAACCTGCATCCAGAGCAATTAATTTCGCAAGGCTCAGAATTATGTCAGCTTCGGCAGGAAGTAAAAAGCTACTCCATGAGAGATTATGTAGATACTATACCTCACATATTCTCAAGTCCTAAACCTATTATCTAGGAATTAACCGGAGCGTTAAGATCTCGAGACGAGACAATTTCATCGCTGGAGCAATTGAATGAAGACATGAAGAAAGTTAACCTAGAACTCGAAATTTCACAAGGCAAACATATCTCAGCCCTTGCAGCAGATCATGAAACAATTTTGGCTAAATTGAAAGGTGAATGGGAGAAGCGAAGTGATCAACAGCAGCAACAAGTTCAATTTTTAGCCAACGAGCTAAACCGTAAGCTGAACGAGGAAGAGAAACTCACGCTGGTCTACGAAGAAACTCAATTACACTGTAAAGCGTTAGAACGAGAGTGTACGAAGTTGAAACAAGATCTTTCTAGCTTGGAAAATAGGGTGGAACAGCGTTGGGCTCTCCCCTTTCGTTACCAACACCAGACTTCCAGGTTGAAAACGCATCATGAGCGTCTCGAACAAAATATGTTTTCATGGGTCACGCCTTCCTCGCACTTGTCATTGGATGGACCCGGCAATGAAAACAACCCTCCAAGGCCAAATAGGATCACTGACGCGCCATTACCTTCTGTTAGGTCCGAATTTGAGTTGTTATCTAAAACTAGCGAACGTGACCCTGGCTATTTTACGGATACAAGAGGCACTGATACTCATACAGCACTTCAAAAGGACAAAATCAAAGAACACGTACAAGGTGTAAAAGCGCAAACTGTGGGCAGCAACCCTCCAGGAGAAGAGCAAAACGTGTACAATGTTGAAGCACATCAGAGATGCGACACATCGAATTATCTTCATGAAGCCGTCGCCGACAATACCGTTTCTAAAATACCAGAACATTTTGACGGGAATCATGACGAACACTTTGAGCGGGAGGATGACTTTGTTGATACTCCAATGTCGAGCATTATCGATATGAAGGAAAAAAGCGATATTGAAGAACAAGATATGCCATTACAAGTATCGGTGACTAACATAACAACTGAGATAATCATCAACCCTGGTCCCCATCAAAACAAGGCTCCAGAGAAGCAAGAGGGTGTTCAGTGTGGGCAATCTTATGGGTCTCATGAGACATCTGATCGCAATGATAACTGTTGGCAGTCCAAGGATGTAGGTTCCATATTGATGTCGGAAGATTCTGTTGACAATCAATGCACAAATCTTCCAAAGGCGGGGCCGTCAGCTGTAGTGGGTAAGACAGAGACTGATTGTGTACTGGAATCATTAATAGCGCAAGATGATCATGTTGTATCTCCCGAGGATGTTGCCGCTGCTGCACAACGAGAGGAGCAGCTCGAAAAGCAGAGAGATGAACGGATCCTCCGTGCATCTCAACAACGGCGCGAACGTGATGAGCGGGAGCGTCAAGCCAGAATGTTATCATCGCGAAAGACCAATTCAACCCAATCCCCCCGAACCAGAGCCGTGAATAAGACTCCGCCTGCTCGGAGACAGCTAGAAGTATCGTCTTCACGTCCTCATGACCCAGAAACGAATCCAGACGTAGATTCGTAAAAAATCTTAGAATACATAAAACGTGATAAAATTATTATTTAGTGATGTACAATTTATTTGCTTGGATCAACATCTAGAATTCTACATTAGTGAGCGTCATCGTATAGACAAAATAATCACCTTTTTGCTGCATTGACCTACTTAACTTAACGAGCGAACTTTCCACTTGTCGCTTCTGCTTAATTATCATCTTCCTCCTATAGTAGAAAAAATCAAACAAGATGCCAAAGAAGGTCCCAGAAAGTTAACCTAGCATTGGGGTCAATGGCTGGCTTTTGATATACAGGGGTGAATTGATAAGTATGAGGGGCAGGAAGTGGAGGCAGATATGAAGGAATTACTGGAAGATCTGGCGGTGGATCATTCTAAAAGCAAAAATTCAGATGCCCAAGGAGGATCACAGCGTCGCAACATGGCTCCCATACTTGGGTTGCAGTGTCACTTGTCGTCGTTGGTGCACATATAATTACCTCCCTTGGTTGAGGAAATGGTAGTAAATCTGAAATAATCAATATGTAACTGCGCTGAAAGGAACTGATGACACAAAGACAACCATATATAAACGGAAGATTATTGGACGACTTTTTGTACTGCAACAGAGATTGTACGTTTGTTCCAAGATCATTAATTGCATTTAATGAATCCCAAAGCGTCACATGGGTTCTTCTTGCTAGTTCAGCATTAGATTTAGACAATACAGCAACTTCGGTGATGTATCTCGAACAGACTTCGCTAAAGGTGTCCAACGCCTATAAACACATAGCATGAGCCCTGCCCGTCATCACTCAAGGCTGCAATGAACGACCGAGTCATGAACGCTGGCGTAGCCGAGTTCCGATAAGATTTCGGCACAGGCAATCCGAACAGTGGCGAGCATCAGCCCTGACGACGTTGATGACGGCATATCGTGAAGTCGTCAGGCGATCTCCGTGACTGCCCCTTTCCCGATGTATTTTGGAAGGCTCAAGGAGAATGGCGGATGCAACCTCAACTGGACCACCAAACACCGACCGAATTCGATTCCTCGCACACTTTACACCAGTAGATAATCGCATTACGTTTATAAATTCTCACCAATTTAAGTACAATAGGTCCTGTAGGAGGCCGAAACATGATGACCTTAATCAGTGAAAGACAGGGGAACGCAACCCTTTGGATGGCAATCAAGGCACTTCTCGATCAGATGCAGTGCACACAGCAGAGTGTTGATCCATCGATTTTTTTGGCCTTATAGTTGACTGTTTTCGTCTACGCCCCAGATGGCAATTCTGCAATCTCCTGAGGCGATGAGATCAGATGCACTCCCTGGAGTGCCAGTACCATCGCACCATCCTCCCAAACAATTATATCTTGAACGTCAGATGTCGTCGTCGCTATCGCTACAAATTTTGCTGTATTATAACGTTTGGTATTCGGGACTTTATGCAGTTGTGAACATATTGATTACGTCTTTCAAGGTGCGACAATCACTGTTTGGATAACTCGGCTGACATTTTACCAGTCATTCATAGATTAGCAAATACAAAGATGACCAGTTTGTATCGGTTTTAACACCGATTCTTTTAGGAATCTGGTGTCTGGTCGAGCCTTGCCGTTTAGCCCTGGCGTATGCCGGTAACCTTCAAGAGCGAATCCAACATTTGGCAGCGTTCTTCTTCTTAACATTGTTCCCACAAGCGTTTCTGGTAGTCTATGTTCTAGCCATACAGAAGCATGTCCTGACAGGGGAGACAACCTCGGCGTCAATTCAGATAGGATTTCTGGTGGCAGAGCTAATTATCGGCTACCATACGATTCAATATATCGTGAAAATTCAGGCCACTAGATTTCGGCTGGATTATGGCAATTCGGGGGCAGAGCAGCTAATACAGTCTGCCGTGACATATCTTTGACGCCATCGCCAATTGTATTTCTCTTTATCATAAACACGATGTTTTCAACCGGACACCTTATCATTTTCCAACAGTCCCACGACAGGCTATATCGTCTACATTGATCGCTCGATTTAAGAGTTCTGCTTATTAATTTGGTTTCGAATCCCCTGGAATTGATGTCCGGTGCAGAATTATTTTTGAAATCAGATATGCTTTGATTCGAGGTAGTAATGTCAGGGCAACACAGCTCCATAATCGGTGCCCTGCAATCCGACAAAGGGTGGAGAATACACGTCAAATTAGATAAACGCACACCTGATTCCACAAGGCATTCTTGATCGGATATCAGTTCCAGGGGAATCAGGGATGACTGTACAACTGGATGGATGGATTGCACATGCACTTCTAAGAAGCGTGATTGGCTTGGAAATTCTGAATGCTCGCAGGACTATCAATCAGGAACAAACCTGTTTGAATTTTTTAATCGAGGAAATGGGATTGAAAAGAGCTAAGGCGAAAATCGTCGCCGACAGGATGCTGTCACTTGCCATTTCATTCTGAGGTATCTCCTAAGCAAATCTTCTTCGTCCAGGTACCCCAGATAGAAAAAAACACGATGAACGAAGCCATCGACCGGTTATTTAATCTGGTCATTGACGATTCTGACCAGATATATGAGAAGCGCATGAACGGTCTTTCGACATACAATGACTTGCATTGCCCCGACCTACGAATGTGAAGTCAGTCGCGCTATTGTAAATTGCAATCTGAACGCATCAGATCTGGGGCAGAAACAGTCATCGTTGAGAAAGATTGACATGTTTACAGCAGGGAGAAATCAAAGTTGAATCTCGAATTTTAGATGGAGACGTTCATCAATCCTGTTTACGTTGGTTGCGAATCGAGGTCAGCAATTATTTGTCAGGCGATAATTTTCCAGTGGGTATGGCGCTGCCCTATGAACAACCCTTAATCATTCAGCCAGACGGTTTTCTTCCCGTCAGATGAGCTGAAGAAGCTTTCATTGTCTTCATCCAAGCATCTTTAATTCATGAACGCCATCGATGTGTTGTCTATAAAGAGCACATTCTCTGTAATTGGCGCCTGTTTAACATTTTGCGTAAACAGTGAAGATGTCGGTCGGGTCCCGACATCTTCACCCGACTCGGGTACTGCACACTGTCTGTGCGTTACTTGCAGCAGTAGACGACTTACCCGGTGTCCGTCACGGACTCGGCAAGTCGCATTTACCGGCGGGCCAACGTCATCGAAGATGGTTGTGGATCAAATGGGAGAACTGGCCATCGACCCTAAGAAGGCTGCGAAAAATGCTCGAAAAGCCGAGAAAGAGGCTCGCAAGGCGAAAGCCGCTGAAGCGGCGGTAAGTTTCTTACCCTCATTTTCAGTTTTCCTATACCTCAAATCTTATGGTATTTTCTCGTGCGAACATAGAATCGCGCGGTAATAGTGGTTAATGACTATACAAAAGAACAGTTTGGGGATTTGCCCATGGTCCAATCTGGTTTCCGCAGCCAACGCCAATGGGTATCGGCCAGCAAACTTGATACACCATCCGTTGGTCAACACGTTTGGATTCGGGCACGACTGGAAGCTGTTCGTGCAACTGGTTCGGCAATATTCCGTTCTTGTACTCTTATTAATTTTCGCCTCCAGGTAAACGGTGCTTTGCCCTACTACGTCAAACCCCATATTCGGTTCAAGCCATAGCGGCTGAAGATGATCAGACGCCTCGCGATATGATCAAATACATTGGCAAGGTTCCTGTTGAATCAATCGTTGATGTTTTCGGCCAAATCATGCTGGCCGATCCACCTGTCACGAGCGCATCGCAGTCGCTAATCGAAATCCAGGTTGGGGTTTTTTGATTAGGGTTTACATCCAGATAACCCTTTGGTCAAAAACTACAAATTTTCTTAGAGTTTGTATTCTTTTTCATCTAATTTCTGTTTTCAGATCATGAAATTTTTCGTGGTGTCGGCTTCGACTCCGGTTCTTACTATGCAAATTGCTGATGCTAAGCGTCCTGTCGCCGACGATGTCGATGACGAGAATGCGCAAAGTGATGGCATGGCTACTGTTGGCCGAACGATCCGTCTGGACAATCGATGGCTGGATCTTCGTGCGTCCGCCAACCACGCCATCTTTCGGGTGCAAAGTGCAGGTAATCAATTTACTGTCTCGTGGGTATGCATCATCAAAATTCTAATAGTTGGAACCTATTTTCGTGAATACTTTCTTCAACGCGACTTCATCGAGGTTCACACACCAAAACTAATCAGTGCCGCTTCGGAAGGAGGTGCCGATGTGTTTAAATTGGACTATTTCGGCAACCCCGCCTTCCTTGCACAGGTCAGCAAATATATATTCACTGATTATGACTTCTCTAATGTATTGTTGCCCGAGGTTAGTCTCCTCAGCTTTACAAACAGATGTGTATGAATGGCGACTTGCATGGCGTGTTCGAGATTGGCCCCGTGTTTCGTTCGGAACGTAGTTTTACTCATCGCCATATGTGCGAGTTCACTGGACTTGATTTCGAACAAGAAATTAAAGAGCATTATCATGAGGTTTTAGAAACTCTTGGTAACTCCAATGTTCTTTTTGCCGAATAATCTTCTCAAATGGTGTTAGGTAGCCTATTCAAGCACGTATTCGACAGTCTGCATGCGAAGAACGGCGCCGATCTCGACCTAATTTGCACTCAATATCCATTCGAACGGCTGGTTTATCCCGACGAGCCTCTTGTCCTGCACTTCTCAGATGCTATTCGAATGTTACGAGAAGACGGTGACAAGGAAGCTGACGAATTCGTCGATATCTCGACTCCTCAGGTGATATCGTGTTCGTATTTTTTTTTACGGAAAACTTGTTGGATTATTTGTTCCACTTCGCGTGTAGTTGCTGAATTTTTTGTTCCACTCATGCTTGTTGCTTTCGATGGTATGTTTCAACATGACTGATGGTCATGTACTTCTTGTTACCGTCGCGATTCGATAAACCTTCACGTTCATCTCACATAGCAGTATAGGAAAAGCGACTGGGTGTGCTTGTTAAAGCCAAATATAACACCGACTTCTACATTGTCGATCGGTATCCGATGTCGGCAAGGCCATTCTACACGATGCCGTGTGCCGATGACCCACGTTTTTCGAACTCCTACGATGTTTTCCTCCGAGGTGAAGAGATCACATCGGGCGCCCAACGTATCCATGATCACCAACTCTTAGTTGAACGTGCCCTTGCTAACGTCTGCTCCATATTCAAAGCCATGTCATCCATTCTTATGTTCTCTCCATTCAGGTGCCCGCAATTCCAATTGATACAATTCAGTCGTATACTGATTCGTTTAAATCCGGATCTCCTCCTCATGGTGGCGCCGGTATCGGTCTAGAGCGCGTTGCAATGCTGTTCTGTGGCTTAAAGAATATTCGTCTTGCCTCATTGTTTCCTCGCGACCCTAATCGTTGCACACCATGAGTCTCCCAGCGCCAGCACCACGTTTATACAATACAAATCACAAGCGTGCTTATAAAAGTTTTAGTTTATAATAATTTTAAGCCTTTGTTGAATTTAAATAATCGTTCTTGTTGTGATATTTGTTCTTTGATTTGTTGATTTTCTTGTTCCAGCGAATTGAACGCATCGATCAAATCGGCAAGTTTTACTTTGGCCTCAAGCAGTTGCTGCTCTAACTGATAACTCTCAGATTTCGTGACCATTTCGTAACTACTCTTCGCTTTTTCAGCTAGCAGTTGTTCCTTCAGTTGCGCTATTTCAAGTCTCAGAACGCTGCAGCTATTGTCAAAAGCGTTCTTAGCGTCCTTTATCTCCGCTTCCATGCTGGCATTCATTTGACTTAACCTGCGATTGGTTGGCGCCACCAAACGAGCATCAATCTCTTCAACTTCGCCGTCGTTGGAAATTCTGACGACTTTTCCGGCAAGCATCTTCCACTTCAATATCACTTGTTCTTGCTGCTGTCCTATTCGCTGTACTTGAGCTTCCCTTTCGCGGAGCTCGGTACGAGCATCGAAGCACGCAGTCACGATGCGTTCAACGTTGGAGAGGTATTCGTTACCGGTCAACCCATATTTAGCAGCGAGCTGCGTTAGTTGTAGGTCGCCAGCAATGCTTGTCTTGACCTCCATATGCTGCTTTACTTCTCTCGTTAAGTTTAGCATGCTCTGAATCATCGTCTTATATTCATTAACCTGCTTTTCCAGTGCTTGCTTGTCATTGATTAGTAGGTTATGAAGGACTTTAGCATCTTCGAGTTGGTCTTCAACAGATACCAAAGGTGTCTCTGCTGGTAAAGGTGCTTCGGAATTATCAGAAGCTTGCTGGTTGTTATTTTGCTCTGGGTCTGGAGGGTCATCTCTTTTTAACAGCATCAAATCACTTTTTAACTGTTCATTTTCTTCCTGCACTGTGCATAATCGTTGTTCTTTCTCCAACAGTTTAGTCTGTCGTTCTTCAAGTGTCTTAATATCTTTTCTCAGTTTGAAGACTTGAGCTGTTAAAAATGCTTCTGCAGGCGTCATTCTGGGTTCCTCAACCTCTGCATTCTCTGGCATAACGTTGACTTTTATAGAGGCAGGATTGGTTTGAGTAGGCTCGCTTAAAGCAATATTTGGTTCAATAGGTAACGACGGTTCAATATGAGAATGTTGGGAGTGCTCCTGTTCTGACACAGTTGTCGAATCTTGATGGTACGATTCGGCTTGCGATTGAGCAACGTGACTAGTAAAACCATGTCAACATCAAACTACAGCTTACAAACAATTTTGCTTACTCGTGATCGGAGTCATGAGCTGAAATGCAAACATCGACAATCACATTTTTATCTTTACACTTTTTCAGAGGTAGCTGAAGATGAAACGGTGTCGTCGATGCATGCTCTGCTAAATCCAGAGATATCTCACCCATCAACTTTGAGGAAGCTGATGCGTTTTCCCGAGTTTTGAAGACAATTTTACTGAGCTTAGGTTGAAAATCTTCGCCATTGGATTTAAAAAACATGGTCGCATTCATCTCAAGGTGACAGTCCAATGTGCATAAACATTCATTTGCGTTGGTCGAGGGTGCAGAAACGACTTTATGGGACCCGCGAACCCATTCCACATATACTGGATCCTTCAGCGGTCGCGATGTCTTTAATGTTAGAACGTGCAACTGAAAAATCATATGTTTGCATTCTGCGCCTTGATGTTTAGCTAATCGAATAAGGAACGCCATGTTATTCAATACTTCTAGACTTATTAAAGCTGAATATGTAAAGCAATGCCGGGATAACCAACGATGACTCCAAGCAACACCACCGCTAACGTTCGTTTGCTAAAAAACAGTACAAGTTCTGCGATCGAAGCATCTATATTTGCCCGCCTAAACTGTTCTCCTTCACCTAAACCCAGTCTTTCCACAAAACACAACACGATCGCAGACTAGTGTTTTTGAAAGCAAAGATACCGATATCATGTTAATATTACAGTTGTATGTGCCGGAGCCTTCAATGGGCTGCGCAGTCAGTGCAATTCGAGGGGATGATCCAGTCAAGGCGTAGACAAGATCCATCCACTTACAGTCACCGTTCTCATAACGTTAATTCCGGTTCAGTTTCGGCATGATGTTAATCTGATCATCATTTTACGACGTTCGGCCTGTCATTGATATACCGCCATATATATGTATTTATGGACCAGGTGCCAAGCATGGATCAGAAGAATCTAGCCGACGATGACGACGCTGTTTGTCCAGTCATATCCTCGGTCAATCAAATCACCGGTTTACAAAAGCTATGCGCTCTCCCAACAGAATCATTGAAAAATCGGTCTGTATCGCACTCGAAAAGCAATTCCGGTCTCGGACCGCTTGGTGATTCTTTGAGATGCCATGGAGACAAAGCGGATTTGCCAGACCAGTACCGCACTATCAAGTATAGTGATGGATTGCACAACGTGGATAGGCCAGTTAATCTCGACCTGTTTGACGTGTTTTCTGCTCCCGAATCAGATCGCCAGATAGTAGGCTCGTCAAAGGAAAATCCTCAAATTTGCGATGCTCTGCCCTCTTTAATGACATACGTTGCAATATCTAATTCGAGAGCAATCCCAACTTTGAATGATCTTCTGTTCGGCCCACGACCTGCTATTCTAGAAGATAGGAAACATATCACAGGCACGGGGGACCCACTGCTCAGAACTGAGAGTCTTTTGATGACGCAAACGGGGTCGCTCGGCATTTGGGAAGGGGTTGTCTCTAGAAATTTGATGCAAATATTCAGCGGAATGATGTTCTTACGACTTGGCGTGACGTTTGGTCAAGCTGGGATTGCGCTGGGAACATTAATGTTAGATTGCCCTCACTTTCGAACGGTAACTTGCTTATACTCATCTCAGAATCTCAAGTTGTGCTATGATAACGATCACCACAGCTCTCTCTCTCAGCGCAATCGCCACAAACGGAGCTCCTCATCCAGGTGGGGCATATTACATGTAAGTTCTGGGGAGGTACAATGTTCATTACATGCCGTTTTTGAAAACGTTCAGGATTTCCCGTTCGCTTGGTCCAAAGTTTGGTGGAGCCATTGGGACATTGATGGTTCTAAGTCATGCTGCCGATACGTCAATCTTCATCGTTGCTTTTTCCGAAGCCTTGTTAATGCACCTTCATGTATCATACTGTCGTGATGAAACGGCAGTCTCCTCATTTATACGCATAGTCATACTATCCTGGATTGACATTGAGTTCGTCTGGATGGGATGTGCAAATTATCGGCTACGTGACTCTAGTAGTCTTGATTGTCGTGATCACGGTCGGCGTGGAAATGGTTTCCAAAGTGCGCATTTGCGAAAAAATGACAATGAGCACGGTTTATTGACCATGTTTTAGGCATATACGTCGTTTTTACTGTTGATGGTTTTATGTTTGGCGTCAATTTATCTCGGTGCGTTCTTAACTCCTCCCAAAGTGGATGTGGGTTTTGTTGGAGCGTCATCTAAACTTTTCTGGAACAACTTCGGTCCAGATCTGACGAGTGGAACATCAGTAATGTCTATTACTATTCTTTTCTTCCCGGCTATGACTGGGTAATCTTGATATATTCACAAATGTTTTCGCCATTCATTGTTTAATTGCAGGTTTACTGCCGCCACCACAGTTTATGCGGAACTGAAAGTTAGTTGCTAATAACTTGAAAAATTACTCTAATCTTCCCTTGACCTAGAATCCAGAAAGGTCGTATCCTTTAGGAATGTTAATCTCCATCATCATCAGCTCATCAGTTTACATTATCTCCGGCTGGATATTAGGTTCATCCTGCGTTCGCCAGGTACGACCACGTTTCATTCAATTCAACGCAACAATGTTGACATAGGTACTAGGTAGACGGCAAAGAAGGACTAATTTTTCGGAATACTATAATGGTGGATGCATCACTGTGGAGCCCCCTGGTATATTTTGGAATCTACGCCTCTACCCTTACATCAGCACTCGGGTCATTAGTTTCCGGTCCCAGAATTCTCTTGGCGATATGCCGAGATCAGCTGTTCCCATTCATGAATCGGTTTCTAAATTCGTTGCCTTATGTTGGAACGTCCGGTAAACAAGTTAAAGCTCCTATCAACGCCGTCGCAAACACTAACGCCAGTCCCAATCCAACGATTAATCAATGCATATTTTTGTTCTGCTTTGCTCCTATTCTCGGGGTATCAACGGGCTGTTTGTCATTGTTGTCCCTAACCTGATCATTAGATTCTTCTGGGATCAGTGAACTCCGCAGCGAGGTTGTCTTCAGGTTCCAATTTGCTACTGTTTATGGTGAGATCGAAACTTACAAACTCTTATAGTAAATTACTGAATTTGCATGTTTTTAGCTTATCAATTATGCAGTGTTTGCAACTGCCTTATCGGCTTCACCCGGTTGGAGACCTACGTTTAAGTACATCAACAAATGGGTATCTTTGTTTGGATTTTTTCAATGCGCTTTTACTATGGTGTTCGTCAATCCATATGCGTCCTTAACGTCAATTTTGCTTGGATTGGCCCTGTATAAAGTAAGTATCAAAATACATATCGATTTGCCATTTAAAGCCAATAATCCTGACAGTATATCGCTAAAGTCACTAAAAAAACGAAATCCAATTGGGGCTCCGCAGGTGATGCTGTGGCATTTGCCGCTGTCATTCGTTCTCTGGAAAATCTGAAGCATGCTTCACAGTCGTCGAAGGCTTATAGGTTTTTGAGGGATCATTTCGGTTTTCGTTGTTGATGTTTGTTTTAGACCTAATATATTAGTTTTATGCGGAAGTCCTGGTGAATACGTAGAATTGATTCGGGTGGCAAGCCTAATTCGCACTGGTCGCGGCCTCATGACGTTTGCGTATATTGTTGTGGAACCAGCGGTACGGCTATGTGCATTTGAATTCATTGCATTGAATCGGCGTTGCAATCAGCTTGGAAACGATCAAGTAGACAATTTGAAGCTGTTATCGAATTTTTCATCCTTTAGAGAAAATTTACAAGACTATCTTAACTCTTTACATGTAAAGGGGTTTGCTACATCTGTAGCCTCACGTACACTAACCGAGGGAGTTCGATCCCTCATCATGACGTCCGGTCTGACTCCTCATCTGATCACAAACGTTGTCTGCCTCGGTAATTTATGGATGTTCGTTTCGACATATGATGACTCAATCTTAATCTAGGGTTCAAAAATAATTGGAATGTATGCCCGTCCAGCAGTAATGTTTCCTTGGATGAATATGTGTATATTCTTCGTACCATATTCAGTCTGAATTCTGGTATTGCCATTATTAGAAACCCTGAAAACTTCCATATTGATAGAATCGAGTCTCGTTTCATTGATGTTTGGTGGCTGTTTGATGACGGTGGTCTGACAATATTGATTGCATATCTTCTTACAAAATCGCCCAAGCTGCGACGTCAACATATCACCCTACGCGTGATGACTGTTGTAACTTCTAGGTCTGGGCGGGAAGCAGCCAAGATGGTTGGGTAAGATGTCCAACTCTATCGATTGCCATGTCGCATTGACTTTTTCAGTTTGGTGAGGAAATTGCGCATACCCGCTGAAGTTATACCTTTAGAGGTATCTTTGGACATTCGCGGCGATTTCCAGCCGTCGGAGTTGATGCGAGAACGTTTTGCGACCTTATCCGAATATTTGCCACTTGATAAGCTAACTTTAAAGATTTTGCACTTGAGCGATTTGGTCCGCGCATCATCCAGTGCATCCCTTTTCTCAGTTGTCACAGTACCTGTTCCTAACATCTCATATTCCTCTGTTCGATACATGGCATGGCTTGACTGCCTATCTTGCTCAAAGGCGACGACTTTTTTGCTGAGAGGAAACCAAACTAATGTTCTATCTACTGAGCTGTAATTTTGCCTGCACCTATTCGCTTCGAAATCATTGTCTAATGTGAACATACAAACATGTCAGATTTCTTCATATCAAAGTAATGGCCATAGCAATTAACGTCATAGTGACTTAAGTAGGATAGCAGCTGTAGAGGTCGATGGGTCCATTTCCGACGCAACAGAGATGAAGACTCTCCGGACGCTTGACGAAAGTTGCCCAGAAGGACAGTATTTTGTAGGTACTCGCTCGCAAAGGCCGCCATTGTTTATCAACGCCCAACAAGGACCTCATAGAAGTTGTACTGCTGGTTTTTGTTTGTCGTGTTACAATCTCAGATTTGGATCGCAATCTCAAAGCTGTGGCAAAAAACAACAAGGACCCACCGTTCCAGAGACCGTCAGCGAACAGACGATTCACGTTTAATGAGACTTCAGTCAACGCTAAAAATTAAATTGTTGTGGTTTGATTGAAAAAAACGCTTGCCTCGTATGTGATTCGAACACATGATCTCTCCCTTACTAAGGGAGCGCCTTGCCAACTTGGCCAACGAGGCATTGACATATCCAATTCTGCATTGATTTCGTTTTTTGAATACGGTGTACTTAGTGTGGAAGTGGCCAGCGTTCAGGCTTGCTGGATTCCTTGCCAGATTGTTTGTGATTATCTTCTCACATTCAGTGTAATTTGATGGGCTTATCAAATCTAGCCATCCTATGCTCAGCAACTTGTGCTGAAAGCTCAGAATACAGGCAAACGTATCTCCTCCGTGAAGCATTTTCGCGGTGTTAGGTGGTTTTTACAAATTGTCCTGTCAGCGTCGGTTGATTCACTTTGGTCAAGTCCGTGACGCACGTGATAATCCAATAGCAATCTTCGGGGCGATTATCCTCGTGACTGTTCGTAATGAGGTTGACTGCAGATGTCATTCAACAAGCACCGGCCTTCATCAACCCGGTCCTCGAACGAGAGCTTAATCTTAGAGGTATTCGTGGCCCTAGTATCTATGTATTCTGTTTACTGATTCATTTTGCTGTCTACAGGGTTAAAAGTCCCTGCAATTGAGAATCTTGGCTCGGCAGAAGATCAGTTCGACGCAATTGATCTATCTGATAATGATTTGATTAAGCTGGAGAATTTTCCTGTGATGAAGCGATTGAAATCGCTGCTGCTGAACAATAATCGCATCCGGAGAATTGCCCGATCGCTGGGACGACCGTTACCTAATTTGGAAACTCTGATTATGACCAATAATCAGATGGGGCGACTTGAAGATTTGGACGCATTAGCGGATCTCCCAGGTCCATATTTTGCTTATGACTTTAAAGTTTGTAACAAATAGCAAATAACAGTTTTCCACAGGAATTGAAAGACTGTCATTATGCAAAAATCCAGTGACTGTTTTGGACAATTACAGGTTATATGTCATTTTCCTCCTTCCTAAGCTGAGGCATTTGGATTTCCAAAAAGTTTCAATGTCTGAGAGACAGAAAGCCGCAGCATTATTTAAAGACAAACCGAAGTCTTTACCGACTGACGACGCCGATGACGATGCCTATAGGCAACAAATCACACCGGAGCAGAAGAAAATGATAATGGTAATCACTGTGCCCATCTGGTTTTTTACATGTTCATAATAATTCTTTTCTCAGGCCGCGATTCTTAACGCTCAAAGTCTTGACGAAATCTCTCGTCTCGAGGCTCTGCTCAAATCCGGGAGAGTCCGCGATAGTGATCTCTCAAAGATCGCTGCATTATCAGAGCCATCATCTACTGCCATGGTAACCGATTAAGCCCAGTCTGCGTTTGTGTTTATTAAATGCTCCTCGTTCTGTCTCCATCAACGCCCTGCGTGCCTTATATGTGGACCCTTTTGGTCATGTGGCGACAATGTTGCTGTTTCAGGCCGTCTATAACTGTCTGTCGTTTCCAACGTAATTACGATCGACCTGAGTCAATTTCTTACCCCCTATAATAGGTAGAAATTATCAGTGTAGTGTAGTATAATTCAGTGTAGTCGCCGTCCATTTGTCGTAACTCATGCGATCGTAAACCGTAATCTATATCGTACCGATTCGTGATCATCCTGGCGTAGAATCATCGAAAGGTGGAGGGGCAATCCACCGATATTTGTCACTGTCGGCAAGTGCAATGCAGTCGGCGCGATTACAAAGCGGTCTGGATGAGTCCGGAATCGTGCTGATCCCTACCGCTTCCAGAGTACCGGCCGATAGCCAGACCAAGCATCTCATAACGTTGACAGATGTGGCGTTCCGGGCGAAGTGGCCAACCGAAGGCGGTAATGGAGCGTGGAAGGCAATAGAAGGAGCAGACTCGTCATCTCGTCCAACTATAAGGAATCCATCTGAGGGCCATCTGGATGAAACTGGAGAGAGTTTTGTTGGTATTATTCCAGGTCATTTGTCAAAGAAAAAACGCGTTCGTAGCAAAAGATTCGGGTGTGGCGATTGCAATAAGGCGTTCGCTACAAGATATGAATGTACCCGGCATGAGCGTGTTCATACTGGGGAAAGACCATTTCGCTGTTCCAGCTGTGTTCGTGCGTTTGCCGATAAAGGCAATCTCAAGAAGCATCAGTTGGTTCATACCCGTCATCGACCGCATATCTGTCCGAACTGCGATAAATCATTTTCACGTCGAACCCATCTTCGAATGCACGCTTTACGTGTTCATTCCCATCTGTTGGCTATAAATCCTGATGAAGACGGTAACTGCTCAGCATCATGCTCGGATGATGGTAGAAGCGGCAATGAAAGTGATTGATGTGCCCGGGTTATGTCTCAGTAAATAATCCAGTAATTTGTGATCTATTTCAACACCGGTGTCAGCACTGGGGCTGGTCTTTTACTCGTCGCTGAGGAATTACTGGGTTAAATTGACAAATCGGATACGAGGCCGAAAGGGTTGGTTTTCGCCTTATGGTAATATTCAGTACCCTTCCTCAAGCGAATGCTGTCGGGATACCCTCCCCTTGTCCTGTCAAACTGTTGAACTTGGTTTCGTTTTACAATGAAATAGTGTTGTCCTGATTCAAACAAATCCTTGTGTAATCGTAACCCAATCGTTGTTTTCTGTTTGCATCGTGTTTTGATAGTTTAACGAATCAACGGTTCGTATCAATGTGGAGGGATAATTATACAGGTTTGATCATATCGTGAAAGAGACGAGCTCAAAGAGATAAGGAGCGTGGCAGACACATAGTAGGAACAGTACCTGCATTTACAAACACAACCAGGGATTCAATGAAGTGCAATTGGATTTTATTCGGTTTTATCACATAATTTCAGTCTCGTTCTTGTGGTAGATCTATTGCGCTATCCGACCGTTCTTTTTCGAGTTTCCTCGCCGTTCTCACGCGAGTATGCACTCTCATAGAGCAGGTCTTCCTCCCACAAAGTTGACAGCACAATTCCGGCAGATGATGTCTCATTAAATTGCCACACCAGTCGCTCAAGTACATTTCCCCGTTTATCATACGGTTTTAGCCGCTGTCAGATGAAGATTTGAGGCATTGCTTTGAATGGAGTTGGTTAGGAGGCCTCAAATCGCATCCTGCAATCGTGTCAATAACACGATTCGATTTTTTTTTAACTGGATCGCTGAGGAGAATGCATGCAGTCTCCGCGATCAAATGGGCCTGAAACCCAAATCTGTCTGTTCTTTTGTTATCTCAGGAACAATATGATACCGCAGTATGGCATTACCAACGGCATTCTCTTTCTTCGTAAACGGGAAGGTTGACACTACGAGCACCTATTCCTGGCAGATGATTATGTTCAGAAGAGTGGCGTACTTGAGTTATGTAAATGCGGCGAAAGCATCGTAGCCTGCAATTGTACCTCGTAATTTTGTTGTCACCGTGCTCCCCTAACTCGTCTTGTCATTGTCGCTGATTCCCTCCCCTCAACTGCAGCTGTGGCGTCATGCAGTTTCAGTACAAGGGTACTGTACGACACACCAGCTCACACACCCCTTAGTGATTCTAGTGTGATTCTGTTCACTGTTCGATCGGTAACCTGTTACCAGTACAGAATGGCAACAGTCCCCCAACTGTAGTAATTTAGGTAACAATTACAACAAAGTTACAGTCAGTTACACGGGTTCCCCGTGTAACTGTTCCCTGCAATACATTATCTGCTGTCTGTCAATACAGTGGTACGTGTTCTGTGTCTCTCCATATCAAAGCCGTCTCAATTCCAATGTCCCTATTGCAGCTGCGGTACATCCCAAACGATAGAAGGTCTCTTCCTCTAGGTGATGTCCCGTTCTAGCGCTGATGCGGTCAGTCAATTAGTCACTCCACATCCTCGTCGCTCCCCACCATCCAAGCGATACGCTTTTCCTAAATACCAAGACTTCTCTAGCCAGGAAGAAAGGGCAGACGATGAAACTTTCTCACAGTTCTCGCAGTCGATTGCCGAGAGTTCAACGGATTCACATTATGGCGCAAAGTCGTATCTGAAATCGGTGTCACGATTTCTTCCTCGGCATAACAATTTAGGAGATAATGAGGATTATCCAGACGACAGCCATGCCAATTCACTGGATACGGGGCAAAGGGATATTTTTAAGCTGGGATGGAATTTTGCACAAGAGGCATTGATTAGTGATCATTTTGTTCGATCAAAAGATATAGTACGGCAAATCAGAATTGGCGGTCCACCCAGGAAGAATGTATTCCGCTCCACGAATCGCATTGACATGCATACTTGGAGGGATATCGCTTCTCGAATATTTCAAACTCACTTCGGCAAAGTAACAACTATGTATTTCTTCACGATCTCTTTAATCGAATTTTTCATGTTTGATTCACTGGAGAGATTTACCACGTTTTCGACGCTCATGTCGCTCCTAACCATACAATGCGCTCATGACTTCTATCTACACTATCAGTCTAAGAAAACAGTCAATCAGATGAATTGCATGTCTTGCAGCGTTTTAAGGCAGCGTAAATGGGTTTCGATACCGTCAGGCGAAATTATTGTTGGCGAAATTATTCGAATCAAACCGGGATGCACGGTTCCGGCAGACCTAGTTCTCCTTGCAGTTGGAGGAAATTCAAAGGAATGTAGCGTCGACACGTCAAATATCAATGGAGCATCGTTTATATCTCGAAAAGTCCAGGTGATGTCTGGGTCTTTGTCGCTCGTTAGCGAGTCGGCTGACCAATTAAGCGACTTATGTGGTCATTGCACTATAAGATGCCGCCATAATACTGATCGTCCAATCGATGGGGTTATTTTTCTCAGTGAGTACAACCAGACTGTTCCTATCCAGCAAAACAATCTTCTTTTCCGAGGTTGCACAATGTCAGTTGCAAACATAATTGAAGTATCTCGCCTTGGCTTGCTAATCTTCTTTTCTTTCTTGTAGAATAGGAAATGAATGGGTGTACGGTTTAGCAATTTTTGTCGGACGTCGCACAAGTATTTGGAAAGATTGGGTGATTCCATCTGAGAAAGGATTAGTTTTTAATCATCTCACGAAACGTATTCTACATGTTGTTGGGGTTTCCCTGTTGGTCATTTCATTGATCGTTGCTGCAATCGGCAGAAGCATGGAAATTCGTGAATTTGGAGGGTATAATGCTTGGTATATTCCGACGAACTTAGATCAGCGGGTGGATCAGCTGATCACATCCTGGTGTCTACTTCTCATTCAGTTCAGCACAGCTATCCCCCTTTCATTATACATCACATTGACGTTCGCTCAAATATCGATGACTTGGATAATCCAACGAGACAAAGACTTACATGACGTGATGAAAGGCGCATCTCATATTAAATGTTCAGCACACCATGCTGAGCTTGGGATGGTAGATCTCATGATAACGAACAAGACCGGAACAATAACGGATGGGAAGAAAATTCTGCGGTTCTGTGCCGTAAAGGATACAATTTATATGTCTACTGAAAGAACATGGAACAATGTGCAAGGGCTGTCGAGCTTAGGTTTCGAATATCAGAGCTACGCTGAATTGCAGAAAAGGGTTATCTCAGATGCACATGACTCTGATCTACACTATATGCTTTTAGGGATGCTTACATGTAATCTATCTTTCAGCGGTGGTGATATCACCCATGAGCGCTCTGATGATAATTATATTACCAGTGTCGCCAACAGTCTAGGGTATAAAATTCTGAAGCTCATCAATAACCTGGTCGTCATTGAAGGACGCGGCCGTGTTCGGACCTATAAATTTATTCAACATGCTCAACCCGAGAGAACCCTCCAGATTGCAACCGCGGTTATACAAGAAAAATCCGGTCAGGTTTTAGTTCTGGCAAAAGGGCCAGTTGCAGCGTTCGCTAGTAAAGCCAATCACCATCCGCAGAATGTCGACATCATTGTTCATGCGGAGCGGTTATCGTCCTTTTGCTCACGTGTATTCATAGTCGTGAAAAGACTGTTGACTGATAAAGAGTGTCATGAGCTGCTCTTTCAGGACGAAAAGCTTTCCATTTCAGAAGATCGTGCTTTAGAAACTCAGACAACATCGCTTGTCGATTCGAATCTCGTTTTCGTGAGCGCATTGGCGATAGAAGATACCATGTATGACCGTGCATGTTCAACGATTATTGCTTTGCGTCAAGCCAATATCAAGGTTTGGGTGGCCACCGGAGACTTATTAGAGCCCTCTTTGTCGATTTGTAGGAAGGCCGGAGTGTTAGACGAGGATAGTCATCTCATTCAGATTGCTAGTTTGAACCGTAAACAGACCCAGATGATGCTAATGCGGCTTTGTTCCAGAAATTTAGATCAAACTTTAGGGCAACGTCATCAAGTCGCATTGGTTATTGACGGAGATTGTTTTTCTTACATCTTGGCTGATAAAGGGTTAACCTTGCTGTTCGCCGGGCTTTTGCAGGAATGTGATGCTGTTGTTGCAACAGAGTTTACCCCTATGCTCAAAGCAGCGTTAGTGATAACAGTTAATTCTGGAAATTTTCGCCGAAAATTGATCATGGCGGTCGGAAATGGTGCTAATGATATGAATATGCTTTCTGCAGCCGATATCGGAGTATCGGTTGGATCGCAGTTTGAAGCCAGTCTAGTTAGCGACATTGAGATTGGTCAATTCGAGCATTTGGAGAAATTGGTCCTGATTTATGGCCACCGAGCATTCCATAATTTTTCAACATTAATCTTTTATTGTTTCTACAAGAACCTCAGTCTGGTTACCATGGCGTTTCTCTATGAATTCTATAATCAGTTTTCTGCTTCATCCATTTTTCCGTTGTGGCAAACAAAATTCTTCAATAGTTTGCTATCGGGATTTCCAATTCTGTGGCTTGCTGTCATGGAAAAAAACATTCCTGATTCTGTTCTGTTGGCAAAGGCTGGGGAGTTTCATCCTCAAGGGCAGCTGGCCTCAAAATTTAGTGCCGTCAATATTGCTAAAATGCTGGTTTTGGCAATTATGGATGGCACAATTATATTCTTTTTTGTGTCAAAAGCTCATCAGGCCCAATATAGCGATGTTGAGAGTCTTGGTTTAATCATGCATCTCTGTCTAATTATCATTGTCAATTGCAAAGTATTGCTGATAGCAAACCATATCAACTGGCAATTAGTGGCCGCCATTCATGCTAGTTTCCTATCCTGGTTTTTGTTCGCCTGTTTTTATGATTTCCCGATGTTGGTGATATTATGCGACCCAAGTATCTGGCTGACAATCATGGCAGCCTCAGCCGCATGTACCATTCTTCCGTTGTGTGGAAATGAAATCATCTCCTTTTTGCACAAGTCCTTCAAGTTTTTCCACTCTGCTGCCGACCATTGCCTGTCTACATTCCAACGTCGAATACTTATCTCATCAGTTTCTGATAGCGATCAGCTTTATGGAAAAAACTGTTTTCCAAAAACTCAGGCAGATCTAACCCGATTGCCTCCTAAAACTGTTGGTCAGCGGCGTTCCATGTTGTTGACTTTTTCTGAATCTGACGCCATTGAAAAATATTTCCGCGAAAGCATGCTTTACGAACTAGCGCCGATGACGATCCGCGGAATTATTTCCATATTGATATTTACGTCTCTGTACAATATTTACGCTTTCATTATCGGAGGGCAAATTTGGTCCCTAATCAATTTAGCTGCTGGATTGGCCATTATGCTAGTCATAATATACGTGTGGAAATGCAAGACCAAACGCGCAGCTGTCCTAATTTTGCGCTGGATGCCATACATCGCCATCGTAGCCAGCGTAAGCAAGAATCTCAGTATTACAGTTAACGGTCGTTTCGGAACCGCTTTATTTGCGTTTGCCGTATTTCTTCTTCTTCGTTTGCGGCTGCCAATTGCGTTGGTTCTATGCATGTGGGATTTCCTCATCTATAATGCTGTAGTTTTCGCAACTGCAAAGGACTTCACCGTCGAAAGTATTTTCCTGTTTGACATCGGCTATATCATATTTTTTTCAGGTAGGATATGGTTACCTTTTCACACTATGCAACATGAATTTGAACGTTGCTGCAGTTCCATTCACATTCGGCTACATGCTGGAAAAGTGGCTCCGAGACGACTTTGCCAATTTTGTAACTTTGAAACGAGAACTTGATTGGAATGAAACGCTGCTATCGAAAATGTTTCCGTCCATTGTCTTGAAAGAATGGGGTTTGCAGAAACTCGAAAATAATGATATAATGGCGAGAATGGAGCCGTGCGTAACGATCATGTTCGTTTCGTTGGTTGGGTTCGATGACATTGTAGAAAACTCTTCATCAGCCGCTTCGTTAGTCGAGAACCTAGACAGCTTTTATTCAACGGTTGACGATCTGTGCGCTGCTGAAAACGTCTACAAGGTTGAGACGGTGGGGAATGTTTTCATGGCTTGTAGCATATCCAGCGCTGTCGCCATAACCGAGCTATCGCTTCGCGTGATGGCGCTATCCCGAGGCCCGTATTTCCATGACCTGTTCCCTGGCGGCATCAAAATCGGTATCCACACCGGTGAAGTAATGACTGGTATCATTTCCAATAGCCGTCCAACCCTATCATTATTTGGGGACACCGTTAATACAGGTAATCATTGCACGGTCTCTCCATCCTCATGTCCCGAATCTGACTCTCGTTACAACAGCGAGTCGCATGTGCTCAAGTGCAGTTGTTGGCGATATTGCCGTCTCTCAGGAAACTTACGACTTGACGTGGCAGTTCTATATATGGGATCATCGGGAGGCATTTATCAAGGGAAAAGGGCAGATGGCCATTCATAGCATAAAGGATAGGCTCGAGTCTAATTCCGGATTACTTCTGTTGCATCAAATCACCGACAGCACATTACCCAAACCAAACGATCAAGGTTCCCACGTCTCCTCTGCATCATCCTTTCAAAGATTGGATGAGGTGATGGCAGATATCATGAACGTCGAAATAGATTCCCTATCACGACCTGAGTTCGATTCCCTGAAGATGCTTCTCCCAACGGCGAATATTCCCATTGGTTTGATGCCCCGTTTTCTGGAAGAACAAGGGGAAATCGGACTGAAGAACTTCCATTTCGTCTTGGTATTCATGTTCATCTTTCCAGTTTTGCAGTATACTTTCACTTCGGACATTAAAACAGGGCCGATGTCCAGGCTTTTCTTTATGCACATATTCTCATCAGCGTTTTGTCTTGCGTGCGGTGCTGGACTACGAATCTTCAATATACGCCTTTCTCGCCTCGTCTTCTCCAGTTGCTTTGTTATAGCAGTCTTTGGCGAATTGGCATTTCAAATTTTAATGTATCACAATTACTTATTCAACGGGCAAGCCATTAGGATGTGCCTCTTGTTTGTAATCGCTTCCAATTCCGGAGTACTATTATTTTACCAAATCGCAGTTCTCGTAGTTATTTTATTGCTGGCATTTGTGTTGCTGTTCATGCTAAGCGTCGACCCAGGGATCAATTTGATCGTTTCTCTATTGACCGTCGGCGGATGTACAGCGATCAATATTCTAGCAGCGTTTTCCTTAGAGACCTCTATGTGCAGAACTTTCATCAACAACTACCAACTTGAGAGAGAAAGGATCAAGTCATACAACCTCTTGACGCGATTGCTCCCCAGCCGTAATTTCTATCTTTGCAAATTGTCATAGTGATAACTTTTGTCTTAGATGTTGTTTCTTTGCTCCAACGTGAGGAGCCTTGCTTGTTCCGGGAATGGCAATCCGTGACGATCCTGTATTCCGACATAGTTGAATTTACGAAGTTCTCCTCAAAGGTGTCGCCTATTGAAGTCATATCGCTGCTATCCGTACTGTTTGGCCAATTTGATGATATTGTCGCAAACTGTGGCCTTTGCAAAGTTCAGACTATAGGGGACGCATATGTGATTGTTGGAGGGTTAACAGAACCCCTTGATGGAGCAAGCTCCTCGGAGACTGACAAAAAATCCATAATCAAAAACGCTAAGCAAACCGTCATTGCAGGAGGAATGATGCTTCAAGAAATTCTCAGGATACCTAGCAGCACTGGGAACATCCTGCAATTACGTATTGGAATCCATACAGGGAAAATTATTGCTGGCGTTATCGGTTCGCATCGACTCAGGTTCGATATTTGGGGACGAGACGCACTAATCGCCAATAAAATCGAACAAGAAGGAAAGGCCCGACGCATTGTAGTCAGCGGGCCAACTTATGAGTATTATGGAAATAGTTGACTTTTTTCACTTTATTGAGTAAATGGTGGCAGGACACTTAGCAACGAAGATGGGTTCAAGTTTGAGGATTACAAAGTGCTGAAGATACGTGATCGGGAAATTAGTACCCATTTAGTGACAGATATTCCCAACCAAGAGTCGAGGATTACCGCTGGAGTGCTAAAACCGGCAGAGAAGATGCGTTTGTGGCCTGATTGTCAGACTAAACTCACAAAATAATAATAACAGAATATAATTTATTAACAAATACCAAGGATGCTTGATGCTGGTGATCTGTATGACAAAAAAAATTTTTGCATGTAATGTGTACATGTATTTGCAGTCCATCGGCCAATTTTTTTACATGAGGTAGTCTCTCCCATTACAATCGTTGATACGCTTTGAAGAGAGCAACAATCGCAATAATATCCAGAGATAACTTGCTAAAAAAAAGATACCGGTTTCGATAATGATGTATTAAAAAACATACAAATGATAAGCCCCAGTGCCATGAATCATTCACCGAGCATCATTGAAGATCGTCACCGTTGAAGCCTTTCATTGGAAACGAACGAGCGAAGGCCTTAACTGTCTCGCGAAGCGCGTCAACCGCTTTAGATTCAGCCTGAACTCCAGCCTTGAACTCTTTGATTCCTTTGCAGCCGGCTCGATCCTGGATTTTCAAGCACATTTTGACAGCTTGGTTTAGAAACTCACCAATCGTTTCGAAATCAGATTCCACTAGACCACGCGATGTCAATGCCGGTGTGCCAATGCGGACACCGCCTGGCGACATTGCAGATGCATCACCAAATACACTGAAGTACTCAAAATCAGAAGAATCCGTGAATGAACGACTATATACCTGTTCTTGTTGAGCGTGATACCAACAAGATCGCATAGATGCTCAACCTTGCTCCCGGTTAAGCCTTGTGGACGAATGTCCCAAAGCAGAAGATGGTTATCTGTGCCGCCGGAAACAATCGAGTACCCAAAATTGATTAGCTTGGCAGCTAAAGCGCGTGCATTGGCAACAACCTACAGCGCGTAAATCAGAAATATATCGTGATAGAAAAACGTACAAATACCTGGAACGCGTACGACTTGAATTCTGGAGAGACAACTTCTCCAAGCTGGACGCAAACGCCAGCTATGGCATGATTATGCGGGCCCCCTTGACAGCCTGGGAAAACGGCAGAGTTGATCCTCCGCTCCAAGTTCTATATTCAAGTCAGATATAGCACAGGACCCAATGCCACAAAAAATACGAACCAGTTGTTTGTCTTTGCGGTAGAATATCAAGGCGGCGCGAGGTCCCCGGAGACTTTTATGGGTGGTCGTTGTGACGATATGTGAACTGTTGAAAGGGGAGTCAACAGCTCCAGCTGCAACCTAGGAAGAAGAGATTACAAACTAAGGAAACAGTGATGCCAGATAAGGATACCAATCCGCTAATATGAGCCATATCCGTCAAAAGAAGCGCGTCATTAGCATCGGCAATGGAGCGCATACGAGCGTAATCCCATTCTCGTGGGTATGCACTTCCTCCTGCCACGATCATTTTCGGGCTAAATAAGGCAGCCGTTTCTTCAAGGGCGTCGTAATCGATCAGCCCTGTTGATGCACTCACCTTTGATCAACATCAAACTCGGTGAACGGACGACAGACAGTACAATGGATTTACTTTGTAAGGAAGAGACGTGAAATATACGGAAGAGCAGTTGATCTTTCGGTGTCCTCGGTAAAATCCATGTGATAAATGCCCACCGGAAGGTAGATCCAACCCCATGAACCTGAACAACCAGATTAACAGTGAGTCGATACAGTTATTCAACCGTTGATACCGATCATTTGGTTCTAGGACAGCAGTAAAGGCCGAGAAATTCGCTGTGGATCCGGAATACGATTGCACATTAACGCCCCAGACTTCCGGGTTCAAGTTGAATGCGGCAAGCGCACGTTGCTGAGTTAAGGTTTCAAGTTGGTCGATATACTCATTACCGCCGTCTGCAAAAAATCATTCATTGGCCAGGCCCTCACAAAAAAGTCAAGATGAATTACAATAACGTGCTCCTGGTAGTCCTTCCGAATATTTGTTGGTGAATGCACTTCCACAAGCTTCCATTACAGCTTGTGAGGTGAAATTCTTACATTTGATTCAGAATAAGGAAACCCGCTATCTTCAGCATTAATTACCTCCGACGCAATCAGTTCAAGACCTTCGTATTGGCGCCTCATCTCGTGCTGTAAAATGTCATACACGACTGGGTCTGCGACCTTCAGAGGGACATTGACGACGGATGTTTCCCCACTACGAGCCATCACCGATTTACGAAAATTTATGAATCACAGAGAACCGATTTGATTAGACGACTTTAGGTAAGCGATGATTAGATGAGGTGATGCCTGGCCAGATGATGTTGGCTGGCTGGCCGCGCTGCACGCTTTCTCTATAGGACCGACACTGTGTACACCGTGTCACGTTACCACGTTGTTCATTTCCGTTACACACTGTCATGGGGTTGGGCCGTTGGGCAAATAATGGCGCCACATGGCCAGCCCAAAGAGTCTGGTAATCTGGCGTGGCGGCTTTGGCCATCGACAGACATATCGGTGGCTGTGTCCACCAGTCCCTGTTTTGTACCACTTGACATGGTGGGATGAGAACACACGGGCAGGCTATATATGTTGCCCGGCAATATCGGTCATGACTCCCTGTCCTAACCCAACTTTTGATTGATCATCACGTGTCGACCAATGTTGAAATTATGACCTTTTTGACGACAGTATCTGTCTCCAGTATTACATGATATGAGGATATATTATGTGTTGGATGATGCGATCATGTCAGCGGTCTTATCCAGAATTCGCCACCCTAATTCACTAGCGGTGAACAGATCCGATCGCTCACTCGGCGGAACATGTTGGAATGTCTCAACATTCCCCGTCTCCCCCATCATCAGTGTAATCGCCCCACTCCTTTTATAAACTGACAGACAATCCTGATTCCCTGGCCAGTTCGGCAATGGAACGCGAAGCACTTCATGAAAATGTCGATTGACATAGAGATGAAATGCGACATCGCCCATTGGTGAGAAATCCCCTAAATCCCCATCATATTCCATTATCAATAATAATACAGTCAACACGACCTAACCATGAACTGTTCGCCCTATACTCTCACCGATATAAATGAATATCTCACCGCCAAACGCATTGATCGCTGTTGACGCCATATCCGACTGATCGGGCCAGCACAGGAACAGACTGCAATCCGGGTGGGACTCGATTATTGTCGGAATATGATCGCACCGATGAACCCCTAAACAAGGGGATTTATCATAGGCGAATACGATTGAACCGGTCCGTTCTCTGATCAATCGCGACCAATATCCGCTGAGAAACCGGGTCGGGGTTCAGACCACGAACGAGGACGATATACATCGGCTGGGGCGAACCTGCCGGCACCAATCTCCACGATCGGCGAGAACTGACCGATGATGTGCACGGCTTCCGCCGTCGGGATGGCGTAGGCCATGGGGATCCTGACCGATTGGTGAACGGCCCGGAACCAGTCGAATATCGCCAGGCGTTCATGATCGGGCAGATCGGGGTGGAACAGGCGATCCAGATCGAGACCTAATTCACTCGCCTCCTTCATCACCTCCATATACCGGATCGATAATGGATCATCCCATGGCGCTACTGCACTCCTCGCTCCATGGCGCCCCATCCCCCCTCGGGTGAAAATGCGCCATCTTCAGGAAGGGGCCTGGCCAACCAGGGAGAATGACGATAATGATTTACATCCACTAATTATGACGATCGCAATAGCGAGAGAGAGAGATATTGGTCGGACGTCGTCGTGTTTTGTATTAAATCAAATGGACAAAGAGATTTGAAAACTGGGTCAGATTAACGCCCTAATACCTTGAATACTGATATCCAATATTCTCCAATTAAATTCGTCATTGGTGTGATCACGGGTGACAGCCCACGAGTAGAACGTTGACCGGATATCCCGATCGGATCCTTCGACGATCCTGGATTCCGGTGGCGGTCCACGATGGCAGTGAACGTGCTGGCACATGAACGTCATGACGATGACGGGATCGCCCGTCTCCAGGATCGCCGCGCTGTGGAACGACACCCGGCTGATGTCGAGAATGCGCTCGTCGAAATGGATATTCTGCGCCAGTCGTTGGCGAACGGACGCGTTCATGAAGACCATGGCGTCCCCGCCACACGCCTGACGCAGAACCTCCATATCGCCACGAAGGAACGCCTTGACCACGGCCGGGATCATAAAATGCTGCATCTCCTCGATGAAGTCGGGCAACGCGAATTGCGGATCTGATCGGCGAATGGCGGCGATGGCGGCGGCCTCATCTGATTCGCCAAACATATGATCAGCTCCATCACGAACGGTCCAGATCAACGGGTTCTGCGTCGTCTCATACACATCGCGAACATCGTCGATCTTGTCGTTGACACGTTCGTGTACCTGAACCCCTTTCCGATATGTTTCCGTGTTCATGGCCTGGGTCTTAATCACCCTCATTTTCGACCCGATCTTCTTATAGATATCGGTGGATTCCACTTTCTCCCTCATTTCCCTGATCCGTTGATTCCAGGCGCTTTCCTTCGCCTTCACATTGACGACCTCGCGGCAATCGCTCGTGGCCATTTCCGCCTTATCAGCGGTCAGATTCTTAGCCCTGCGACTATACGCTTTCTGTCGGCCAGAGCTGAACAGCCCGCCGGTAATCTCATCCAGTAATTGGCCCATATCTTGCCCCTTCTTGAACGGCTTGCTCAGGATCGAGAAACGCTCTCTGATCGAGTTCGTGGCCTTGTCCATTGACGCTCCGAACTTCGGGCTGACATTCGCCTCGATCGTGCTCTCAAACTTCTGTTTCGCCGAGTTGAATGCGGACGAGAACACGGAACGAAAACGGTGAAACAATCCATTAATACGGGACGATGTCCCATTGGATAATTTTGCGATGGCGGGATCCTCGGCCAGTTTAGCGGCTTTGGCAGCCTGTGCCCTCATGGCGCTGATCGCGTCCCCGATACTCTCATTGGAGTTCACCTCCCGTTTGATACTGTCCCAGATGGCGCCGATATCGTCGTCGCCCCGCTTCTTCCCCGACGACGTGTCCGAGAAGCGCTTGCCCGGTTCGGCCGTCGAGAACCGGAATATCAACGACCTATTCCGGGCCCTATTTACTCTAGATATCATGTTCAATGTGATATCGATGTAATTAGGGTCGGTCGGGGCGCGGTTCAAATCCAGTGCCCTTTGCCCCTGGGAAGAAGACCCTGTCCCCACCCAGGTCAAGTTCCGAAAATCCGTTCCGTACGGACCTTAGAATGGCGTTACTGTATCGTGTTGTGTCAAACCGGCGACCACCGACCCATGAATAGCCAACATGGCGATAAACTCCCCCAGATCATCACCCGTCGTGCTCGCGATATCTCCGTATTTCGAAAATCCTTCTTGTTGTCTATTAATTAAATCAACGATCGTGTGTGTTTTCCAATGAATTCACTGAATTGATCACATGTCGTGTTGATGAATATCCTCTGTGTGTGTGTGTGAGCTGAACGGCCGCCCCGAGCGACAACAACCCGATAACTGTATCTGAGAAAGGGTGTGTGATATCGATAATAGGAATCTAGTTGACCTGGTGCTGTTTGTGGTTAATCTCGATCAAAACACACAATAATCAGTTCAGTTTATAGTTATTGTCCGGGGAGTGCCATCACAATGGACTACTCAATATTAACGATCGGAACGGCGCTCAATGTCGTCAATAACAATGATAGGCTGTCGGATCGCGGCGTCAAACCCAATCCGACCCAGACGGCCGAGGTCGCCGCCGAAGATATCGTATTTCACGATCCGTTGGACGCCCCGCCATTGCAGATCTATCGCCTGCCGAATGCGAAAGAGAACCTACCGCCGCCGACCAAGCTCACATCTTGTAGGATTTACCTAATAGGAACTGGTCCTCAAAAGATGCTCATTGTCGAATTGCGCCATTGTTTAGTCGAAGTATTCGTTGCCCTGCAACCGAATTACGAGTCGTTGGATTTATCGAATCGGGATCAGGTGAAGGCGCTGGTCGAGTCGTGGAATGAGCTGCCAGAGTCCAGGCGACGCTGGTTCAATGAAGAACGGGTGAGATTATCGGCAATACCTCGGCCCGGCAGTGTGGACAAGAAGAAGGCGGGAAAGAGGCAGGGGCGATCGAAACCGACGGTTTGGGCTGAGATGCGCCAACCTGGTCAGAATAGCTGGATTAAGATTGATCCATCTGTTCCTCATTAATCATCATATCCTCTACATTAACATCACCCAGTACTATTGGTTACTAGCGATTATTGCTCTGGTCAAGGTTTATCAAGGAAATGGGGATCTGGATCTGGTCCTGGACCTGACGGCGGATTCCCTAGCAATATGTACTCTGTGCTTATCCGCCAGTTTTATGGCTTTGTTCCCGTTTAAGGGCTAGTTTTCCACGTACGCTTGCACGTCAACTTTAGTATTTAGAAAAAGTTTCAATGGGCCGTGAAAATTGTGTCTGTCAGCCCGAAATTTGGCTGATCAGAATCCACCTCGGCAGGTTGTTTTGAGGTTCTCTATAACGAATCTTACTGACGTCACTGACAATTCGTTGATGACCAATGCAGAATACATTGATGATGGCTGATTTAAAGACCTGGAATGTATTACAACTGTTCGATATCGGCTGATGTTAATGGAAACCCGGCCTACAAGGCACTTCGAACGCCAATCATCAACAGATCTAGAATAAGCGATGCGCGTTTCATTGCTTGTCTGCATGAAATGATATCAGGACATGACCAGCTTGGATAGATTCATCCTGACGGCAATGAACTTGTTCCACAATTCCGGCATGAGGAGCCCTAATGATGTGCTGGAAAGAGTCAATATCGTGTTCAAAATGCCGAGAACAATAATAGGCACCTCCATCTTCATGGCTTCCATAATCACCAAAGCTTGGCCTTCTTCTACTTCGTCATCAGGGGCAACGAGAACCTGAACGATCGCAGCACCTCCGATCAACTGCACGTGATTATGGATTCCTCATTTTGATACCTTGACAACTCTACCGGGCATTGGAGCAACAGGTCCCTGGGCGATAACTGACATATCTTCACCAAAGTCGTCTTCGATCATTTTCAAAATAGCCATATCATCATCAGCGAAAACAGCGATTTGATTTTCGATATGTACCACCTGAGCAAAATTCAGTAAGGACCTACACACAATATAGAAGTGAACGCACACACCTTCGCCAAAATATTGACGTCGTCGAAAATACAACGTATGTAGTGATGTCGCTCACCAGAATTGGTTTTGGAGACTTTTACTCCAACAAATGCATCACCGTCAACGTCGATATCGTATGATCCGTCGTCATTGTAGACGAGGGCGATGTTGCACTGATCACGATTTTCGTCGCTCGTACCACACTCCAACCTGATGATTCGGGCATTTTTACAGTTTAACTATACCAAATTAGACTGGGACTTCAACAGTGGGTCAAATGCGCACCCTGAACGAATTTCCTGAATTCCATGGAGACGCCTTTCCGGTCTGGGTCTGGATGGCCAGTGAAGCAGCAGCAATGGCCTTCATTCGAGACGACGCGGGTGAAACCTGATTCACGAATGTGAACCGCACAGAAAATATGGATACGCAAGCGGAAGCATTACGGGAGGAATGAGCGTTTGCGCATTGCGGGAAATAAATCCTGTATCAATCTGGCCACGAATAAACTCGGGATGGCTGACGGCACGTTTCAAGAACTGGATGTTGTTGTCAGCCAGGCCGAGAACATGATAATCAGAGAGCGAGTGGTTCATTTGACGTAAAGCACCCTCCCGATCATGCGCCCAAACCACAAGTTTGGCAATCATCGGATCGTAAAACATTGAGATTTCGTCTCGCTCTTCAATCCCTGTTTCGACTCGAACCCGAACAGCGCCTTCCTAAGCCTTCAAATGTAGGTCCAACAGGATTCTGACGGAAACAATGATAGAACATACAGCGTGTTGCGCTGGAGGTGACAAATGCTTGATAGTGCCGACACATGGTAGGAAGTGGGTGCCCGACTCATCAGATATAGGCCGTTCGGCATAGATACGAGATTCAATACAGTGTCCAGACGACGTGATGTCGCTTTGTGAGAAAGGCAGGCGGTGACCTGCGGCGACATGAAGCTGTAATTGAACCAAATCCGTTTCACCAGATAAGGACGCTACACGGACGATCATCTCGGTCACTGAACAGGCAAAAAAGATCAGTCATAAACCTACTGAGACTTCCTTAGCACTAACCTGGATGTTCAACCTGCAATCGTGTATTCATCTCCATAAAGAAATACTCGCCCGTATCGGCATCGAATATGAACTCCACTGTTCCAGCCCCAACGTAATTAACGGAAATGGCTGCATCAACGGCAGACTTTCCCATGGTGTTGCGAAGTTCCGTCGTCATTCCCGGCGCTGGAGCTTCTTCCAAAACCTGAGGTGTATTAGCTTATTATGCAGCCGTAAAGCAAATGTCGACCTTTTGGTGCCTACGCTGTGCAGAGCAGTCCCGTTCATATAAATGGACCGCATTGCCGTGCTGGTCGGCAAATATCTGGAATTCTGTGCGGAATTGATCCCAGCAACAAACTCAGAAAGATGAGGAATTACCGATATGCCTCGGGCGAACAATATACCGTTCCAGCAATACTCGATCGTCGCCAAATGACGATAGAGCTTCACGTTTACAGGATTCAAGCATTTCCAGAAACTGGGACGCTTCGTTGACCACCCTCATGCCTTTTCCGCCTCCGCCAAGTACGGCTTTGATCATGAGCGGGAAGCCGCACGCATCGGCTTCTTTGACAAGAGTCTCCTGAATTAGTCAAATAGCGATGAGAACCGGTCTATCGGCGACGGGATGGAGCGTTTACAATCGTTTGATCATCCCCATGGTATCCTGGGACTACAGGAACTTTGGCGTCAATCATGATCTTTTTCGACGCGCTTCATCAACATCGATGAGTAAATAACGATTGGAAAGAGCATTACGAGATGACCAACCTTTTAGAGCCCATTGCGTTAATTGCTTCAATTGGTGGACCAATAAAGACAATGCCCTCATTCTGGCATTCTTGGGCAAATTTTACCGATTCTGTTCAAAGTCAAATTGTTAGTAAAGCAACTAACTCTTCTTGTTGTCATAACCCGATAAAAACCCATAGCCTGGATGAACAGCTTGCGCCCCGGTTGCTTTGGCAACCTCTAAGATCTTCTGAGCGTCTAAGGGAATACCTGATGTTGAAGCAAAACTGGACAAATACGTCAGGAAACCAACCGAGATAACTCTTTGCTGCTGGTGACTCTCCGATCCTGTAAGCTTCATCACACATTCTTGTGTGCATGGCGTTGGCGTCGGCATCGCTATACACCTGATTTTATGTACAGGTAAATATTGTGGAGAATAAGTGGAAAGACAAGGGGTTTACAGCAACGGTACGAATTCCAAGCGCCTTTGCAGTACGAACAATTCGGCATGCGATCTCACCGCGATTTGCAATCAAGATCTTGTTGAACGTTGTAGGTAAACCTTGACAGATAAGCTATCAGAAAGCATTCCCACGATTCAAAACACATATTGTCATTGTCGAACATTCATCTGTGAAAAGCGTTCGTCTATCGATGCCGGATTTCAAGCCACATCTCCTAAGAAGTCGGAAAAACGCGACCATCGAAGACTTATGATAGGGCCACCACAACCGGCAAAGGGTTTGCTAAAATATATATTGAAAGGGCTTTTGCGGAACTGTACGTAAATGACTCGTAAATGCAATTTCAATGCGCATTGTTAGCGGCAAAGTGCACTTTAATAGCGCGCGCGTCAGGAGACGCTGTACAGACACGCTGAGGGGTCAATGGGCCGGGTCTGCGAGAAACCCAACCTGTAGGTAATTAAGCATGAGCTGTATTCATCAATTTGATTCAATCCGACAACAGAAAATAAACCGGCATTAACACGAGGATTCAAATGATATGCGGAAATTATTGAGTGGACCATTAATAGGCGACAGAGGAGAATACAGCCCTGGACATATATATGGCGATATCATCCCCATATGGATGCACATTGCTCATAATGTCCGATTCGACTAATTGTCGCCGCAGGACGTGACGTCAAAACCAGCTCGTCGGAGCGGATCTTAACCAGCAGTGCCTTCAACGCTAAGTTCGGATAAACGGCTGTTAAATCAAGGGGAAGACCTGCATTAGGGAATAAGGGCAATGACCGATCATGATGAAGGGATGATTAAACGGGTTGAAGATACCTGTTAAAGGAGAGAAGGCACGATTCAACTGCCGCAATCCTTCCAGTGACGATCGCTCATAAGTGACGCCATCTTGAGCGATAACGGGATCCCGCATCACCTCTCCTGATATAGGGCAATAAAACTCATCAGGTAGAGATGGGAGCCACGATGACCCGGTCGATGTCTCTGCAACCGTGTTTGACCAAACTGAGAACGTATCGTCAGCCCCAGTCCACGACGAATGTTGAACTGAGGAATGGACAGGAACTGAGGCCGGCCGAGGCGGCAACGACGATGACCAAATACTAAGGTAAGATGTTAGAGAACCGACACAACCAGCAATTCTGACATCGAACCTCTTTTGGGACGTTGATGGCAGCGGTATTGGCGCCAGTAAGCTGCTCTGATGACCAACCGACTTGGTCGATGGGGCCGGTGATGGGCTGCGAGGTCGTGATAAATACTCGCTTTGTGGTATCCAATGAGACAAAGCAGATTCGTATCCAGGCAGCAACATAACATGCGGATTATGAGGATGATCAGATGCTAAGGCGAATATATTCTCATGACGACGCAGGAGTTTCTTGAGCCCACCATATCTGGTCTTTAGCATCGCCGGGAGCGAATGATTGTTGGTGGCGCTGTGCATTAGACTGCCCATCTTACCGACAGTTACAACACCATCGTTCTCCTTTAAAATCATTACGACAAGCTGGACAAGATCGCGTTCGTTGATGTCAGGCATATCGAACTCCCCAGCCTGAAGTATATGCCGAACAATCTGGCCGAGGTCGGCGTCGAAAACTGGAGCAGCGTCAACTTGACAATAGGATGATCCATATCGAGAAAGCGTGCCAGGCAAAAGTTGCCCTACCAATGCTGCAGCGTCGGTCGAGGGTTGCCACGATGAGATAACAGCAAGAGCTCTTCGTGCCGTATCCGTCAGCTGATCACGAATGTAAATCGCCGCCTTCCTAGTCAGGGATGCGCCAAGGTTCTGGACGGGATTCCTGGGGTCGATAACGTTGAACGTTCTTCCTGCGAACGTGTTCTCCATTGGCGGCATAGATACGGGATCGGCTGCATATCGAGACAATAACGTCTTGCTAATCAACGGCTTGGAGTTGTAAGGCCACGCACAAACTTCTCCGACGACGCTTTCATATGCTGGAAGGGATGATAACTGGATCGGGCCAAACAGGCCAAACGCGTGCGCATCCCAGTCAAAATGCACAAGATATTGAAAGAGCAGAATTAGGGCTTGGAGAGGGTTATCAATCTGCATGTGATAGGCGTTGAATATGAATAACACCATTGAACGGATCACATAAGACGACAGAAGCCCCTGTGGGGCGTCCAGAACCTTTGCATCATACGCAGACCAGGCTTTGGTCAATAATATCGCCCTCTTGAACAAATGATTCTTTCCGACCAGTCTATCGACTTCTTCAAACAATGCGCACGAGGATAGAACGTGTGGTACATTGGCACAGATCTGAAAAGTATAATCGGCAACTTGGGCTCGGATTACTTTACCTGAATCGGTCGTAGAAACAAATTCGGCACCATGTATAGGGAATCGGTGCTTGATCCCACAGCTTGAATCATCACGAGATAATGCCTTCATAGCGCGCTGATACCAAGTCTTCTGATGGTTATGTGTGAAGAAGGCACAGACGTTGATATCGGAGTCAGGAAGATAGGTTTTCAAAGCAAAAGAACCGTAGGGAAAAATCTTGGCGCCCAATGTCTTCCTGATGAGAGTCTCAACCAAGGCCATAACCGATGAGCGATGGGCCTCGCTTTGTGTATTTGGTTGGACTAGACGAATCACCTCGCCAATTTCGGAATTGACATTTCTATCAATTGTACATTGAAGAACCGATCCCGAGAGCACAATTGAAAGCGATGATGCAGAGGATGATGATGATGATATCGACGGCGATTGAGGAATCTGGGCTAATGTCGTCCTGCAAAATATGTCTTGAGCGGCGCCACGATATACTTCCACATTTGGTGAGGACGGACGTGAGACCACAGAGGAAAGACACCAATCTTTGCGACGGTTTGACGATATCGGCAAGCCATGCCTGGAAGGAGTTAGAGAAACATGCGTTGATGGATAAGGTGGCGGCATCGGCAATGATTTCGTCAGAAATCCAGACCCATCCTCATCGGTTTCGTCGCTGCTACTGCTGGTGCAAAAAACGGCGTCCTCAGTTGACGACGATGGCGCTGGAAAGCCACCGGACATGAGTGATTGGGGTGGGATAAACTCGGGAGCCGACACATGCAATTCAACGGGACGACTTTCTTGAGCGGTGATTACTGACGAACCGATGATGGTCATGAAACTGGAATATCAACTCTGACAGGTTCACGCTAAAGCTGCCCAAACGACAACCAATGCACTGCAGCTTGCGCTGTGAGGTTTGGGCCTCGGGGTCAATTCAGCAGTGGCGGAACCCTTACACTATGGAGTGGTGTGACATTTTGCGTCAGCTACGCTGTCCGTGACCGTAGTTCCCCCATACTTACTCATCATAGTCCGCTGATATATTTAGACCGATCGCCGACATGTCATCAGTAAACCCGTCGGCCGACGGAACCAGAAGGGAGTTTCGATCTGGTTGTAGGAAATGCCCTTACGTCCTATGGCTTTCGCTATACCATCACTTCCTAGTAGAGAATGCCATTGATTTCTATCACCTTTATTCGGTGATCCTCTCGATAATCCGGCTGATCAGCCAACTGTCACTGAACACGAGAATCAGGTAGTCGATGATGGCGCCAAAGCTGATGGTAGTGCGGGGTAGGTTGGATTAATTTATAAGGATTTGGTGACTAGACGTTTTGTTCGGCGATCTCCAAACTATTGCGAATGGATGTTGGCCAGGGTCAAGATGCGGTTGGACTGTCAAAGCATATGATTCCATGAGAACGTTGACCAGTCCAATCAATGATTCCGGTCATCATAGATTACCTGCAATGGCCGTCGGAATAGGCCGTTTATGATGTTATACCGTCAACGACATAACTTGTGGTTTCAATACAATTTAATTCACATCGAACCCCTTTTGACATGTGATTTTGTCAAAAGTATTTCAGAAATCAATGGCAGGCGGGAGAGCCTAATGTAATTTAATCATTGAAACAACGGTTTATTATTGTAGATTGGCGAAACCCTGACGTTCACCATAGAAAACTGATTTTCTAGCCAGCACCATCCTGCGCATATGTTCAGATACATAATACCTTCTGACATCTTCGCCAATTTTGGGAATAACAGGAGCCTGGATCCTATTCCAAAATCCATATAAAAAATTTTAAGAAAAACACCTGAAAATAATTACCCTAAAAAACTTCGAAGGAAGAATCTACACAATGAAAGCCCAATCATTACACCGATTTGTCGAGCGATAACTAGTGGCCACTAAATTAGGCATAAAAAAAACAACGGGATAGTGCAGATATTACAGGGTGTCGTGACGCGAACCGTCTGTTTCAGTTCCTCGACCTGTTCTTGATATAGTTGGTCTTCGAACGCCGCCCATTCGTCATCATCCATATCGTCCCATTCTCTCATATTGTGACCCTGGTAATCCAACCAAGATGTATCGCGGTTTCCATAGTCCCTATCCGAAGGCCGGATCAAGTCGGAGCCTCCACCAGTCTCGCTAAACTCCGGACTCCGTTCATCATCGCTACTTAGCTGGCTCGCCTGGCCTTCCAAGGACTTTGCAATCAACAACGTCAGCTCTTAGCATTTTTTGTACAAAAAAACTCACGATAAGTATGCAATCCATGTTTCGGAATCACTTTATTCATATCGCCCTGTGGAAAAATATGATCGAGAAGACAATCACGGGGAGTACATCTACCGGAAGGGGTTGTTGTGTGCACGTAGTAGCGTTCGTCGCCCAAATGTGTTCATTTCAACTCTAAAATGTGCCAATCGTAACGATCCATTCTTCTGATCGATCCCCGAGCCGACCGTTTTATACAACGCTGACCTTGTACTGTTGCCTGGTGGTATCCCTGATTCATATCCGGGCATTACCCAGTCGACTTTCTCCATCCGATTTGACGAAAATAGACCATGAGCCGAGTCAGCTCTCGCAATAACGCACTGTCATGGAATTGTTACCGGAGACTTCAGTGTACATTACGCGGTGTTTTGTTGTCAGTCAATTGTCCCCAGCGGTCAATTGGGATATTCGTCGGATTGATAGCACATCATCATGCTTTGTGTAACCGACGACGAGTTCAGCGATGACGACTATGGTGCTGTTCATACCGGCCAGTACACGATGTCGCGCCCGCATATCCAAGCGGATTTGTTCCGCCTCGGACGGCAGATACAACGCATTCTCATGGAAGAGCCAGAATATACTTTGAATTTGTGCAAGCTTCGCGAGAAGTATCAGTACCTCTATGGCCAGCCGCTCGGTATTCTATTGCTCAACTACGGTTGGTTTACTGATAAAGAAGTTTTTAGACAAATTGGGTTATTCAAAGCTTGTTGACTGTGTGTATGCGCTTCCTGACCCCATCACCACCAGAGTAATTCTGATCGCTCATCTGAAGATAATTACATTAATTGTTGTGTAGAATATGCGCCC
This sequence comes from Spongospora subterranea, assembly GCA_900404475.1. Lineage (NCBI taxonomy): Eukaryota > Endomyxa > Phytomyxea > Plasmodiophorida > Plasmodiophoridae > Spongospora > Spongospora subterranea. The sequence continues at coordinate 4,577 of OUQQ01000067.1, read as the reverse complement.
TCGTGGAGTTGTATTGCTTCTGAAGCGACCCTACGCTCCATCGTGCAAACTTTTTCAGGTTGGGAAATGTCAGAAGGAGAGTGAGAAATGTGAATTCGAACACGAGTGCGATCTGTGTGGATACCCCTCTCATGGCGCTTACGCATGCAACGATGATGATGCACCCGGAGCTCAATTACAGTCTTATACACATTGCTGTCTGCGATCAAAGTGTGTCGGTGATTCACATAACCCGGATGTACCTGTATCAGATACCCATGAAATTCTCCTACGGGATATCTCCAACAAGGCTAAACGCATCCCCATCAAGACGATGATCGCTATGCAGTCGAACTTCGTCGCGCCTCCGAAATTTCGCAATCCCAATTTGGACTGTATCATGCAACGCCCCATAACGCCGTTGAGCCAATCCGCACCGTCACCGATTTTATCGCCTACATACGTTCCGTCTGACGAAAATGACGACTTAATTTTCCGGTTCTATACCCACTTTTTGTCATGGCTTAATCATCGCTATGAGAACAGTCCCGGATGGCCCATCACACGAACTGATTTTGCTTTTGATTGGGAAACGTATTTGACTTCAAATAGAGCCATGCGATTAACCGTCGTTGCAATGGTTGATTTTTCTCCCGCCGAAGCTCTCGTTTATCTTTCAGGGGAACTGAGAGTAGTTGTTGTTCACGACGGTACTGAGTTGAAGTGGGATCATCCCCGACTTCTTAAAGTGGTTAAAGCGTCTGGCGCTTCGACCCCAGCACCAAGGCTATGGAGTCGTGCTACTGATTCCTGGGCATCACCGAAACAAGGGCAGTCTGCTAATTCATCACGGGCAGCATCACCATCTCACTCAAGGCAAACGGTTTCTCCTTCCCAATCCTCCTGGAATGTCTCTGTCTCCACAGGCAAAGACGGAATGCGATCCATTTCGGTTCAATCAAATAGTAATCAGATGGCAAATGCGACGTCATCTATCAAAATACCTGTCCCGGTGCCTTCTGAGTATACTCCAACGAACTCCAACACTGCCCCGTGTTCGTCAAGCAATGCTCGTACATCTGAAAAGCAGCAACGACTCTCCGATAGATGGTCGACACAAAGTTCCTCTATTTCAGCCCCAACCCTCAGCCTTTCACCGAAACGCAGCGTTCGATCTGAAGAGCAACAAGAACTTTCTGTCAAGCGAGCTAATCCTAATGTAGCAAATGCACCTGTTGCTCAAGGTCAGTCATCCCTGACCACGTCGTCTTCCCAGCCAACCACTTCATTCCAACAGAATCACACAGGTTTGGACAACCGTCAACGTAATTTACCTCCAAGCAACCAGCTTGCGGCACCAGCAGGTCATTCCTCCATCAACCCGAGCGCCCAAGAATGGCGCCCTCAAGGGTTCATTAAATCCACAGATCAGAGTGCGCCGGCCTCAAAGACGAAATATTCTCCTGCAATGACTGCCCCGCCTCCTCGCAGTGCACCTATTGCTGGACAAAAGCCTGTCTCCGCTGTCAAAACACCCGTATCTTCCGCGACTCTTTCTACCGTTGCTTCAAAAAAACCACCTAAGTCTGACACTCAGCGAGTTTCTCCCTTACCGGATGCTGGTCCATATCCTATCGGGGCGCTTTCTCCTCTAGCGCCCCCTTTTACAGCCAAGTCTGAGTCGTCCCCCCTTGTTGATGAAATTCCAATTTCTGCAACCGCATCAAGGCATGATTCCTCGGGCGCTGCGGTTTCGGTAAAAAGTAATCAAGCAAATTGTTCATTAATCACTGCAGACTCTGTTGCTCCAGCGTCAACATCCACCGGGGGCACGTCAACCATTGAGCAGAAAGAACTTATGCAACAAATGTGTGACAGAAACGAGGATTTCTTGAAAAATTTGCTCTTTCAAGCGGTTGTTGGTGCAGATCCTTTATCTCCGGAAGAAGTCGATTCATTTGTTGCTGAGTGTTTACGCTTGCAGGGTGCCGGTGTCAGATCGGTACTTGCTGGAATGCGAAGTTTATGGTTAGCTGCCCGAGTGACGCCGTCTACTCCTGCTGGTGTCCTGTTTCCTCATTCAAAAGCCGGTGGTGTCTCTACTGTGACTGAGTCAGAATCTGTTAAATCCATCGACAATGTCAAAATGGTTTCCCCTTCGACATTAGCACAGTTTCTGATGCGCGCCGAGCTTTCAAGCTGGATTGATCGGTTCAATGAGGAGGAGATCACGTTTGATGTTCTTAGCGAGTTATCGAATGGCGACTTGGTAAAATTGGGAATGTCCAATGCCAAAGAGCGCAAAAAATTCCACAATACAGTTCGATTGATCTGTCTTGACAAAAAATAAACTATTGATTTTAAACGCTTCAGTCAGAGCAAAATCTTGTATTTTTCCGTTTGATTCACATTATTCACGACCACTCGTCCGTCGTACGAGAGCGACGCGAAAACCCATGCATCGCTAGCTGACCAACATGCTTGATACACACTATCCTCATGGTCTTTGATGATCTCAATAACTCTATTCGGCGACTCGCTTGTATCTAAGCCTATTGAGGGGGCGGACGAAACCGACTGTGCACTCCAGAGGCGTACTGTGCAATCTGATGATCCAGATAAAACGAGCTGATCATGATGCTGAAACATTCTGTTTGAGCATGAAATGGTTCAAAGCATAATGGTACCGACGTGATTATACGCGACCGACTCGACCCAGTGGGTATGACCTAACAGCATTAATATCGGCGCATCGGGGCGCCTCAAATCCCAAAACCTAATACTCCCATCACTGCCTGAAATATACAAACTCAGCGAATTCGGCGCTACCTCGACTACATGAATACCTGCAGTCACCAAATGATGGGGTTTGTTCGGGTTAATATCTAAATCTTGAATCGGCGCGGGATGAGCTGATGAAATTTGCAAGGCGCTTTCAGAGGGTGAAGCCTGGCGCCAGTCAAATACATTGACATTTGCACCACTCGCGGCAATGAATCGTCCAGCAGAAAGCGGGTCTGGCTTTCCAACTCGAAGATTGGGGACTTTTCCGAATACGAAACCATCCGACAAATTAGGCTCCGACGAGCCTCGATCAATATGCCAATGTCTTAAGGTCTCGCGATCAAGGGTAACAACAGAATCTATCAGTTATCAATCAGGCAATGTGTTGAGCAGATACATTCATTCTCATGATATATTGACCTGCGTCACAAAACGTCGCATAGGTCATCTCAGCTGGATGTTTGGGGAATGAAACAGTTTCTGAAATGGAAATGGGAACTTGTTTAGAACTTTCACTATCGGACGATGCGTATTGGATAACACTGATTGACGCGGTGCTTGAGGCTCGTGGGGCATTAGCATCACTTTTTGTGATAAGAACCGACCTGAGTTCATGTTCAGATCTACAATGCGGATGAGCTCTATTGCGTTGAAAACCTCGGAAGAGAAACCAAAGTCGACATGTTCCAGATGTTCCCGGGTGACGAGTGTTTGAGAGACCAGGATTCAATTGCCAATGAATCATCATTGTAAGCTAGTATCTGAATCGGGTTGCCAGATTTAACACCAGCGCATGCAAAATAATGAAGTGCTAGATCAGCTCCCTCAACAACCAACGGGCATCTAACGCCATAAACTTTAGGCTATAACCAGCTGAAACTTGCTCACAATCATACAAGGAGCGTGATGGCGTGTTTAATGAAAGCAAGGCCGCGCGAGCTGACCCAGCATCACCTAACCTCGATTTGCTGGGCATTTGGAACTGCTGTTTTGTCAAATGGAATATCGTCCCTGGTCTGAATACAGTCGTCTAAAGCAGAGGCCGCTCATACTGTATGTACTGGACCCCATCCGGAAGATTGGGTGATTAATGTACACTAGGGTGACCAATCATCACTGGTAGGGGAGGCGGGGACTGGTATGGGAGGCCGGGACGCCACAGACATGGCCGGGCGGTGCCGATAACGGTGGACGATGGGCGGCGGAAACCATTGACCGCAGGATTTCCCAGGGAAAACCGGTTCTCCCGACCTACTGGTTGACGAAGGCTGTCGACCTCCGGATAAGTGTTTCTATGGTCGCATCTCGTGCCTCCGCATCCCATCGTGCAGCGGAAGATAATTGAGAAGCTGCGCCGCACCAGCAACCAACAATACCTATCTGTCCGGCCATCGAATATATTTAGTTGATAGTGATTTCAATGCTAAAATTACACGTTTGGTATAAATTATGATTGAACCATACGACGTTTTCTTTGAGACATTTTCCGATCGGTGCACCGTTCCCGAAATGATCTACTCCTACATACCATCGGAACTATCGGATGAACAATAATTTGCGGAATTTAGCGACTTGGGTGTGGCACCGGCACCGCATACAATAGGATTAGGGCAGAGTAGATTACTGGTCAGAGATGAACTGTAAAAAGACTGCAGCTTTAGAGGCGTTATTCAATAACGAGTCATCGAGTGATTTAGTTCTTAGGTTATCGAAGGTCGATTTCTATGTTCATAAAGCGGTGATGATGCCCGCCTGCTCAATGATCGAACAATATGTGAAATGGCCCCAGGATCATAACGATAACTGTTCGGGAT
>OUQQ01000042.1:16441-71036 GCA_900404475.1 Spongospora subterranea | reverse complement strand
GGCTGGCATACAGTCGAGGGAGGGAACAGGACCGGCGTTGCACGGCTGGCATACAGTCGAGGGAGGGAACTGGACCGGCGCTGCACGGCTGGCGGAAATATGTCGACAGCCGAGGGATCGTGCCATAATGGATGTTGTGTGTGTCTTGGGGTCTGTACCAACGACATCTGCTAGAGTCCGATGTGTCCGGTGATATAGTCTATGAAGAGATCCTTTGGCTGTGGATAACCTTCGCGGGCATGATCCCCGTGGTGACCGCCATTGAGTTCCTTCTTACACTATATCAGTGTTGACGCATCTAGGTATGCGGGCCCAGCTGATGGCACCAGGTCGCCAATTGGCGATCTGGTGCCGTCAGCTGAAATTGATCATTCTGGGTAAGGCCATTGACCGCTTCCAGCTGGCGCTATCCAGGGACGGATAACATCTGTTATCCTGGGGTTTTACTTGCCAATCAATGCGAAAAGTCATCAAAATCATTCACCTTCACGACATAGTTCTCGTTAAACGCTCATTAAATAAATCTACGAACTTGAGAAACACAGGTCCGGTCCGATTTTTTTGCATTTTTAGTTTTCGAATTATTTCCAATCACGACTGGAGAGCACAACCATCGGATCTCCGATCCCGCCCGGAAAAACGGTCGGTTCGGAGGCGATCGCCCATGGTGAACAATCATCGGAGAGCGTGGCGGAATCGGAGCGTGGGAGATTAGTGCTCATTCCACAAGATTGATGGAGAACTGCGACGAGCCATCGTTATCGTACCCGGCGACGATCCCTCCGAACAAGCTGCTGGCGCTGGTCCAGGGCGTGACGGAGCGCGTCCAGCACGTTCGCGATCGCATCTCGTGGCTGTGGAGCGATAGGCACGCGGACGGGGCGGCGGGAGCGACGGACAACGCCAGCCATTCGATCATGACGCAGACCGTTGACGATGTGGTTCATGTGCAATTGTCCCAATAAACACCATGGCGAAACTCGCCCCGATTCGGAGCGATATATTCAACGGTCCCACGACGCGCCCACCGCCTCAGATTCAATGGATTCGCGTTTTTTGGCCAAACCGCCCAACAAAAGTGATCCGGATGACGCGATTGTTCATGTCGACCGGTGCGTCATCGTTGATAGTTCAGGGCCGTTCTGGGGGAATTTCGTGTGATGTGGCGATGGAGATGACGTTGGGGACGGAATCGGGCGATGAGGGATAACGGTCGGGGATTTGATGGGTGGTGTAGAGTGGATCGATCACGACAATATCCTGTGGGAATCGCGGGCGAATCCCCATTCAAGGCCATGATGGTCGAACCGATCCGGCCCCGTCTTTACGGCGGGATTGCCGACCCGCTCAACTGCCACCACGACGAGGGCGCGATCGGGCGCGTCGGCGATCACGTGGGATTATCGTCCGGCATCGCGATCGCCATCTGCCCCATCCGGCGCCTCGCCTGCCTGGCCAGCGACTGCCTGGCGATCGTGTGGGACTGGGGCGTCGGCCGGTCCCGCTACCTGCCGGGGCACATGGCGCCAATCCAGGCCCTGGCCATCTCAACCGACTCGACCTGTCTGGCAACCGTCGATCAATCGCGCCTCATTGTTTGGTCATTGGACCACCTCACGTACGTCGCAACAACAGATCCCCAAGAACACGATCAATCAACGTCGAACGGTTTTCGAAAAAAGTTTTTTTTTCGAAACGCAATAAAATTCTCATTGTCGTCGCTCTTCGATGATTCATTTGTGGTCAGGATGGACGATTGTGTCGATATCGTCACGGACGGGGATGATCGTCCCGTTCATCTGGTATCGGCGGCGCCGGGTCGTCTGATCGTGTCCTGCGGCGACCTGGTCTCCGTCTTCCACTTGGCCCACGGGCGCCTGGGCCTCGGCCAGCAATGGCGCCATTCCCGGCCCATCGTGCGCCTGTTGCCATCGGGGTCGTCACTGTTCTCCACGTTCGACGCTGACTCGAACGTGACGAACTGGACTGACTCCGGCACGATCTCGACCGATTTTCGCGCCGAATCGATGTTGATCGCGATGAGCGATATCGGGTTGGTGATGGCGATGGCGTCGGGGGAAATTCGACGATACGACAGTTTGGGGAACCTGATGATGCGTCGGGCGATGGCCGGCCGACAACAGCAGGAGCCAATCTGTCTGGCGGTCAGCACCAGGCACATCTTCGTCGGCGAACGCAACGGGAACGTGTCGGTTCACGATCTGCACTCGCTCGACCTTCAGCGCACGATCGCCCATCAGCCCAATATCAACGGGTCTGTTCAGCGCCATCCGCTTCGTTAACAATCTGTATCGGAACGAAGATAGAGTTTCGTTGTTTTTGTTTGTCGTTTTTTTCCGACAACGATTATCTCTGTTCTGTTGGCGACAGCAGCGTTGTGGTTGATATCCTGAGCGAATCTGCAATATAGTGGGAGGAAATGGGGGTCGAGTCCCGCCGTCGTCTCCCTGTCAACGTGGTCCCAGCGCAGCTCCCCGGCGCTGCTGTTCGTGACCTACGCCGACGCCAGCGTACACGTCCTTGACGTGACCCTGCGCAAGATCGTCGCCCATCGTCACGGGATCGACGGCATTGTCGTCGCCATGGCCGCCCATCCATCTCGTCAATTCATGGCCATCGTCTCGTCCGACCGCCAGCTCCTATTTTGGCCCACGAATATTCAGGTCGCTATTTCGATCAGAGCAAACGCCGAAACGATCGTTGGAATGTCTCGGCAAAAAAAAAAGAAAAACGTGATTTTTTATGGTTTTTTGACGTTCAATGCGCCTTGCAGAAGGCGATGGTATTGCCATCAGCGCCCTCGTGTTTTTGTTATTCACCCGACGGATGCGCCATGGCGATCGGGTTCGCGTCCGGTCTGATCCGCGTCCTGGACCCACTGACCAGCAAGTGCCGATCGGCCATCGATCTCGGCCCCGCTCCCATCTCCTCCTTAACCTATATTGGATCGTAATTTCCCACACACCAGCTCCACTGAAACGGCAAACCGATTGACGATTGTATTTTTTTCAGTCCGCATTCGTGTTCACATTTGATCAAAAGGTTTTCCTCAGAATTTTTGTTTTCATCAATTTGGTGAATTTCGATCAGACCAGAGGGTTGTTGATATATTTGTGTGTGTGTGTCCATCGCTGATCCATGGGCCCAGATATCTAACCGCATATCAAGGCGATTGTCGACTGGTGCTCCTGGATGGGGGCCGGCGCAATCGCGATGGGATCATCGTGCAGCGAGCGTTCCCATCCGCGTAGGCAAAACCGTTCATCGTCGGGTTTCCGATCCGTTTGCAGATTTATTTGGCCAAAAATTGTTTTTTTACCATTTCCAAACTCACAACCAAGTTGAACTTTCTACAAACGAAATTTGATATTTGCGACCGGGCTGTTTCGTTGATTTTCGATGAGCCAACGATCGTGATCAGGGTGATTGAGTCGAATACGGTGCTGAATGGCGTCTGTGGGTTCGGGCCTCGGGGACCCATTATCGATCTGCTGCACAGCACCGAGGACTGTCAACAGATCCAGGCGACGCAAGTCGACACCATCAACCAGACCGTCTCTGTTCGGCGCCGATTCCGGCGATCGTCCCCGATATCGGCGTTCGCCATCCACCCCTCGGGACAGTATGCTATCGTAGCCACTAACGCCGGTCATCGATAATCCACACAATAGCAAATGTTCCGCCGCGCTCCACTCGTTTCTTTCAGTGTATTTGGTGTTTTAGTCGTTTATCAGTGTTCAAATGAATGTCTTTTGAACAGGCTCCTCTCTCAATATGATCCCATTCCCAATCGCAATGATCTCGAATCTTTCCAGAAATAGCACACACCGATGTTGTGTTTTGCCATTTACGTTTCTGCCCAATTTCGTTTCCGCTGACAGTGACTGAGTTACCGTCTCCGGCCATCTTATGTTTCCCCCAAAGTTCTACCTTTACTCTCTCAGCTAATATTTTTTTCCAACGCGAAGAACATGGTCTCTGTTTGTATTTGAACGTTCGTGATTTTGTTGTTGTTGAGGGCGCCCAAGCCACGCTGACAATGGTGGCCGAATTGTTCTGAGCCTCACGATAGGTGAGGTTGGAGTCTGGGATCTGGATGATGGCGAATGGCGCGGGTGTCTGTCGTATCCACGGTCCGGAAACCCGCCAGCGGCTATCGCCTTCGACCCCATCGGCGTCTACACTGTCGTCGTCTCCTGTGACATCGCCCGACTTTACGAATTCGGAACGGGTAGGGCTATCGGTTTCTTCCCGAGCGTTGTCGACGCCATCGGCGCCACTTTATCCGACGTGAGTTGTTGGTAAACAATCTGTACGGGTTCGCCCTCTTAAAGACGCGTTCCTAGACGAAATGCACGATTGTTCAGGCACGGTCTGTATCGATCTGGAAGCTGCCGATCATTGTTCGAGGAAATATCAGCGCCGTTAGAGATCTCGTTGGACAGGAAAACCTCGTCAGTTTCTGGAAAAGGTACAGACTCGTCCGCGTGTTGATTATCCAATTTGCATTCTTGCCGTTTGCGAGAGTAGATGTTCTAGAACCTTTCAAACAATCGAAATTCCAGAAAGTTGGCGAATTGCTCACGAGGATTGGTTTTAGGTATCCGATTGCGTTAGATGGGAGCCAACGGGCGTCCAAAGTGCCATCGTATCTGAAATCACCCGTCTCAACTGCACCGGGATCACCTAGAGAGTTATCGCCGCATTTCCGCGAAATCGATCAGGCGCATATCGCCGCGTTCGAGGCCATCGCCTCGATCAAGCTGGAACCGAGCCAGAGGAATATCGTCAATTCCGACGCAACGATGGAGGCCGACACGAAGACGTTATCTGAGGAAAAGATGGGTAAAACCGCCAAATGCGATTCCGAGTTCGATATAGATCTGTTAGCACTTCTACAACAACAGCAAGAATTCGAAATGGACGAAGAATTCGGCATCCTGCACGAAAATGTAAGAAAAAAAGTTCAGAAACTCGGATGATCAGGTGAATGTTTTAGGAACGTGACGCCATCGTTCTGATTGGCAAGTTCGAGAGACATCTCACACATGAAAATATCGACATGGAGAACGAAAGATCGATCAGAAAACTTCTACGAGACGTAAACCTGTGAACTGAATACGCAATACCCGAGCTGATTTGTTGACAGGCGGTTAACAAAGTAGTCGAAACGATGACCAAATCGTAAGGATCTGTGAAGACCGTATATGTCTGTGGAAATTTGATTGGCAAGTTTATATACACTGCAACAATTATGGGTTAGAGTTCGTCCTCGTCGGTGAGGTCGTCGAGGCTGTGTTGGGCTGCCGCCGAATGCAACTTGTCGATACCATTCTTGACGAGGTGACCGTCTTTGGGGTCCAGGTCGAGGCAGGTTGTGAAATGCATCAGCGCCTTGAGCAACTCGCCCCGTTTTTTGCACATCTTCCCCATCATGAAGTAGACCGACGCTTCACGAGGCGCCGCGTCCGCCAACTGTAATCGTCCTTCAAAATCACGGAGGAAAGCGTTGCAGAAAACAAAACGGCCATACAACTCTGTATTGTTTGAAATGGGCGTAATCGATAAAACTTCAGGAACGCACACCAACAATGTTTTCCGCATCGTTCGAAGTTGAAAATGGTAACGCTTTAGCGAAAACAAAAATAAGTGACAGAAAAAGCTCAAAAGATTGATGAATGTTGTGTGTAAAAAAAATGAATAAACCTGTTGCAGTTCCTCCAGCGCTTGATCGTAGTTCTCCATCGAGGCAAGAACGTTTGCTTTCTGGAATTTAGGAAGCAAATTAGCCGGCTCTAAGGCACACGACCTATCCAAATGAACCAGAGCCTCTGAAAACTTCTTATTAGCGTGGAGAACCTATAACGCAATGCTCATGCACAGAGGCGACGTTTGACACAAACCAACCATCCCAAGATAACATTCAAGAACGGAATTTCGGCTGTTGATTTTGATAGCCCTCACGAAATGATACACCGATAAATCGAACTTTTCTTGACGGTAGTAAATCGTACCGAGCCCATACCTGAGACAAAATGCTAAGTCAAATACATCTTATGCGATGCAGATGACTGGTTTGAGCAACGACGCATGAACGATTTTTGTTTTACAAATGCGCAAAAAACATTATGTTCGAAAATTGAAGAAGCTTGTAAAAACGCTTGAAAATTGAAAACCGACAGTAAACGAGGAACCCTGTGAGAGACTGAAAAGAAAAAACTTGAGTCAATTTGATTTGAAGAGGAACAAAATCTGTCTTCATTCACACAGTAGTTATTGTTAAAAAAGCGAGCAATCATAGCCTCTAACCAGGCGTTGTAGTGTCGATCATCAATCCGGATGGCGTTTCGGAACCCGGCAATGGCTTTGTCGAAGTCCTCGTTTGCGATATATTCGTGGGAGGCGAGGGTATGAGCATAAGCGTAATTCGCATCAATTTGAATGGCGCGGTGAAAAAATTTGATGGCCGTGTCGTGTTCCTTTTGCAGCGAAAAACAGTTGCCTATTGCGACCCAGGTCTCAGCTGACAGCCGCGAAACTTCTGATGCCTATTCACCATTGATAAAAATACGAACCTCTTGCAACAACAGTGGCGACAAGGGCAAAATCAAGATTGCCGTTGAGATGAAAAATTTGATAGTAGAAGGTTAATAAAGTCACAAACATACACAAAACGAATAAAACATCAAAACTATAAATTTCTGGAGATTACATGTTGCGCTAGAAAGGCTAGCTTGACCTCCTGCTTGAGTTGCCACAAAGCGGTCGAGTAAATGTCAATACCGGTCAGATTATACGGTTCAATACGACGTGCAGCTTCGAACATCTCACATGACTAAAGAACAGAAATATATAGATCAGACAAGTTATGATGGTAAAAAGAATCTGCGGTTTCCAAAAAAAACACATGCGAAAAAATACTTTTTCAATAGGATATGACGCATGGTCGATGGCAATACGGGATACGTAAACGTGAGCTTTAATACCTTCTGGTAATCATTCAACTCAAAATAGGCGCGTCCTAGCTGAATTAATACCCAACTGGTTTGAAACTGCGACTCAGGAAGACGAGACATCACCGCAATTGCCTAAAATACGGTAAGCATAAGGTTGACGATAGGATCAATTAAAGTTTGAGAGCCTGGTAAACCGTCGCTGAAGGTGCAGATCTATCATCACCAAAGAGTAAGTACAAAAATGAGAAAAAAAAATGGTTACGCAAAGTGGAAGAAGATTTCGAAAAGAAGACCTCGTTGCACTGAAAATTACAGAGAAGACGATACGCTTCGGTAGTCGTGGTAACGGCATGGGACAATGCCTTCAAACATGAGCGCGACATGGCGCCATTTTGTCCTGGATGGTTAACGGACGATCCCCGATCCGTGATTCGCTGCGAGAAAAACGAAAACTCACGTCAGGGATGTTGGTTTGGCATACAACAACAAAGAAAAAAGCAAAAACATTTTTTGACGAAGTAATAGTGCTTAAGACCTTTTCTAATCTGGCTGACCGGCGAGAGCTGCGTTGGGCGCGATCCTGATGTCATATGATTGCACAATGAGAATTTCTTTCAGGATCGCTTAATGCATGCCAGACCGGGTCACTCGTTAGATCGGTCAATGTGGAAAATGAAAGACGCTCACTGCGACGAGGCGTTTTGGTCACCGGTGTTGCATCGCGTCCAAGACGTGAATGCACCTAAAGATCTGAAAATTTAGCGCTAGCAACCGTAACAAATGGCATTGCTCAAAAACAAAATCCCCTAACTAAAACACTGTTGAGGTATACGACTGATGAAACAAGGCACATCGAAAGCAAGCCAATTAACGTTTGGAATCAACACCAGTCAATTTGATTGTGAGCGACACGATTTCAATGTACCTTGCGAATCGATCCTAATGGAGGTTTCCTGAATGGCGTTGTGCCTACTTTTACTTCAGTTTTCAAAGGCGGCGTCTCAACGCAGATGGAACTACTGCGACATATAAATTTCATTGACGAATCCATTATTCAAAAATCACATAGGAAAACATTATGACCAATGGGTTTTTTGAAATGGGAAATTGCAACTAAAAAAATTGACCGAAGTGCAGAGATTACAACGACGGTTTGGGGAGATTAGTTTGAGGGGTCAAAAACCCAATTGGCGCTGATGGTGTTTGATATGGAGCAGAAAACTGTGTCGCGCCGGGAGTTAGGGGTTGCGAGGCGAGAAATGCGGGTTTGGGCGCAAAAGGAGCAGCCAAAGGTTCCGATGGGACCTGTCAGACCGTCAGTTTGGAAGTGCAAATCGGATAAAAATTAGCTCTATACGTATAACTTAATGCAATCTCAGAATTGAGTTGAACCAGAATTGAATGATGATGAACACAAACTTCGATGAGAAAATCGGAAACCATCAGCAATACAAAGTATCGAACAATTACAGCAATCGAAAAGGGTTCAAGACTAATCTTAAAACAAATGTCAATGTTGTGATTGCGAATTGCAGCAGCACTATTACAATTGATTCACACTCCTGGATTTCAAGCCGACACGAATTCGGGAGCGCGGCACCCATTTGGCACATTGCCGCATATGCGGACCAATGAAAAGAATCCATTTCAATGCAGCGCTGGAAATATGCTAGCGCCTGACACCTTCTGTTTTGCTTCCTGCGCAAAGCATTAATGAAGTGGCAAGCCCGAAACAATAGTTAGCCCAATTAAATTATCGTCGGGAAACCATGAAAATTTAGCACAAATTTGGAATTACGCAAGAAAAGTGATCGGAAGTGTTGGGGAACCCTGAAATCAGCGAAAATCCAAATAACGCAAAAATCCGATTCGCAAGAAAAGGAAGCAATACATGCAAATTTGGCCAAGTAGATGAAATCCACTGGCGCCGTTTGGCATCAGATTAATGTCCATGGCGGACGGATTAGTGCCTGAGAAGCCTTCAATCAGGCTGATTTCGGCGTCGCGAAACTGTCCGAGTTCAAAACTGAGGGTCGATTGGTAATCAATATATAGTAGATATGATGCATGTTCTGTGCCCACCAAGCTTGCGCGAACAAAAATCGTCGTCGTCGATCCAGGCGCAAACTGTCTTCGTTTCTCGGGTCGATTTGTGCCTGGTAGCCCTTCAACAGACCGTAGGTCCTGCAAGGCTTATTCGACTGTAGATGGATCTAACAAAAAAACGATTTTAGCGACATTAGTGCTAACAATACCAGTTCGTTGATCACGCAAAGGATTCACAAACTTCAAATTGATTTGGACAACGTAGCGTTTGTTTTGAATCAATCAGGAAACTCGAGCCCATCAAACTCAAAAAGGGCAAGAATGCAATCAGTCAATCAAGGCTCAAACTAAAAGCAGTTCGCAGGGAAAAACGAATAGGAACAAAATGTGGTTAGCATCAAATGCGAAACCTGAGCGAGTCGAAGGAGATTTTCGATGGAAGGCGCCGCTGCGTATATTCTTTCCGACCACCACAGCGCCGAAGTGAAATCCCGGGCATCAACGTATGCATCGATTCGGTCGACAAATGCATCCTCGCTGGCCAGCATTGGCGCCCAATCTCGAGGGCAAAAGAGGGTATAAAAATGTGATGATTATAGGAGGCCGATCTTATATCAATCCCGTTTTGTTCCGGGCCCTGTCTTCGGCTGTGATCACGTTAGCACTGCGTCAAAAAACATGCGCCTGTTTGATCTTGAGGACTCTCGAGTAACGTCGTGGGCAGAGCCCTTGGCTGCGCGCGTCAACACGAGTTTGACCTGTCGATGACTGTGATGATGGCGCCAGGGCCTGATTGCTGTGGGTTTCGTCGTCATGGATGTCGGCATTCGCTCGTCTTCGTCCATCGCCTTCCTCGATGAATTCCCTCTGTTTGTTCGTGACCTGCGTATGACAGTCGATGATTATCGTCGCGAATGTTCATCCTGGCCCAGCTGCTCTGCCAGTAATAATGGTGGTCCCGTCACCCGACATATCAACGACGCCATCGCCGAAGTCGCCTCACTGATGACCGATTCTTCAGCCGCCCAATGCCTGACTGATTTTACAAGACGCTTTGAACAAACCTTGTTAGTTTCACCATCGAAACCGGAACCTGTTGTGGCGGAGAGCTTCCTTGAGGAGTTTTTATCAAAGGAGCCGCATTCTGCACATTCATCACCGGGAAAAGTGACTAAGTCCAGTAATACATTGGCCAGCCCGACAATTCCAACGATATCGGCCCATAGTCGCGCCGTACTGTCCGCAATTGACACAATTGATCATCACCACTCCACATTGCTTTCACCCCCACCTCCATCGGTCACGGTTCCCGGCAGCTCTACCGGGCAGTTCAACGCTATTGTCAATGCTGAAATGGAACAGGTTAGTCGCCCCCCTTTTCGGATCATACAACTGACCAAAGTTGGAGATCGGCACCGCACTAAACTGAACTAATTATTTGCCGAAGTCTTTGTTTTCTTTACACTGCTCCCCGTTCCTGTTCTACTCTCTTAACCGTTTGGTGTCTGTCTGAATTTTCTGTTAACCCAGATTTAACTTTACTCGATGATGTTTTCTCGTAACTATCAAGTTCATCTCTCTGTACTGTCTCTTTGGCTTTCAAACTATTTCGAAATTGTGTTTTCTTTTCCGTGGAAAATTTCGACTCAAAGTTCACGGTTCAGGTTTCTGGTTTCCTTCGATCGCGGATCACTGTTGACGACCTAAACGGCGCTCTGGCCGATATCGTTCAGCGACAAAAGCAAGGCGCATTCATTACCGCCGATTTCTTAGAACGCGACCTCGGGTTTGGCCCTAGGGCTCGCCCTTTAATCATGGTCCTACAGCAGCTGAATCGTTTACGAGCGACTCGCCATGATGGCCAGGTCGCCTATCAGATCGTCGATTCCTCTTCGTCGTAACACCAAACCACTTTCTCGACTCTTTCTTTGTTGACCAACATGTTTTTAATGCTGAGTTTTCATTGTTCAGAAATCGTTCAGTTTAATCAATACAGTACTCGTTCTGTCCTCGTCCTGGCTTGTTAACTTTCCTTATCGCCGCTCTCCCTTGTGGTTATCGGCCTCAATTCGGGAACTTTCTAACGCAGCCAAATGGTTTGATCGTTGGCCTCGTGGGGCCATCTCAGGGACAATGAAGTGATGTCGCATGTAGCTGCTGGATTCCCAAACTGGAATTCCCAAAATTACAATCAAAAACTTTGACGGTGAGAAAACGTTTAACCGAGTGGATCACTGACCACCACCCCGCCAAACAACCGTCAGTCAGATAAAAACGAAGAATGATGCTGTGAGCTCGATTGGAAGCGAGTTGACGAAAAGACTGGTATCAATGGGTCAATGAGCTTGCACGAGGTTTGCCAGCCGCATCAGGAAATCAGCAGCAATGATATCCAGCGCCTGGCCCGAACTGACGAATAATGAGCAATCCCTTTCTCCAAAGAAACCAACGAGATTCTGAACAGATTATTAACGTTCACGATGCATGATCGGTTTTCCGTACATATAAGTGTGGTTTTGCTTCGGATCCGCAGTGCAGTTTCGTCGGCACAACCCCTGTTCGGTTCTTGTGGCAGGATAGGCTCATCGTCTGCCATCGACATTAACAAAACCATGCTGTGTAAGCGAATCAAGCATGGCTATCGGCCCGCTCTGAGACGCCTCGGGTATTGAGTATCTCAGAGACATGTCGGTTATTCCGAACCTGTTTGTCATATCATGCCAAGGGCGCTTGATTGTGATTGTTCATTGTGATTGCATTTAACTATAGAGAAACTCGTCGGTTCTTTTGATCGGCATCTGTCACATGATTGGCCTGAGAATAGGACTATTGCCGTCTGAAAAAACAAGCCGGGGACATTTTTCGCTTATGGACCAAATATTTTGATGAAAAGCGCGGCCAAGACATTTCAATCAAAAGTACAGAAATACAATAAACTGACAACATTCATGCCAAAGATATATAGGTGAATAATAAAACATCTCTCTGTATTTTGTAGGATAGAGAAGCTAAACAGCAATCGAGATAACGAATGATGAAGTTGTGAAACTTATGGGAATGAGAACGGAGCCGACTCCTTCCGCAGCATATTAGGCTGAACAGGCATAGAGGGCATTGAAAACGGTGGCTCGGTATCGCCTAACGCCGTCGGGAAAGCGCCCTGATTCAAAAGCGAGGCAATCGCTTCGATTTTGCTCTGATCATCGACGCCCTTGAGCGAAACGAATTGGTTGATTCGAGCACGAACACCAGGCAATGACGTCAGGGATAACAGTAGCTGTCTGGCATCATGTTCGAATACACTGCCGAGACTGCCTCGTCCCAGGTTAGCGGCCATCAAATTGCTGGCCGAAAGATCCATATCGAAATCATGACTTACGCTCGGAGTGGCGACATTTCGACGGCGCTGACCATTGGGATCCATAAGGCGCTGACAAGAGGCGCAAGTGCACTTCATAAGACATGATGGACATTTCCAGACAAGTTCCTCTCCTTCACGAGGTTCAGCGTCGTCGTAGAATTTATCCAGACAAAGCTTGCAGAATTTCTTCCGACATGTCCGGGTCTTGCTAGGCATATGACAGCAGAAGAATAGGTCTGTCAGACGGCGGCGGGATTTGCATTGATGGCAGCTGGCGCCATCAGGACCGGTGTAGGGCGCACAGGACATGTTGCAGAATGGGGTTACAGGGTAAGGGACAACAGACAATAGAGATGGGAGAATGCAGTCGAGCGGCGGCTATCCACTAACTCTATAGCGGAACGCGATAGACGCGGTGGGCGCGATGGGGTGTAACAACAGACGGTGTAACGCGATGGCGAAACGTCAAGAGCAGTAGAGAAAATGCGCAATGGGACGGAAAGGGCCGCGACTGCGGAGAAAATGACCGGCGGTTATCAAGGGTTCGGGAATTGACAAATCCAAAGATCGGAAGGTGATTCGGCCTAGTGGCTCATCAGTTATGTGTTGACTCCTGTCCACTTTTCTTCGTCCTCATGCATTGTGATTCATCATCCACGTCATGAATATCTATAGGTATGAAGGAATCTCAAAAATCGCGTATCGAGATATTTTTCTCTCATTAGTTTCAAGTCTGGGAATTTAATCCTCGCGCTTTTTCGCTCGAATTTTCGTATAAAACATAATTAATGCGAATGGACTTATTTATTTTAGAAATGGTAATCTGACGTCACGGGGAGATCAGATGCCCTGACCGGACCAATGTTTCGTATTCGAGGGAATCACAAAATGCCGTATACGACGTGACAAGGTCATTTTTCACAGTCTGCATGACGCGGTTGAAGATCTGCAAAGGTGGCGGAGTCGCGAGCTGCTCTGAAATTTCTTTTCTGGTTGCATCATCAATATCGAGACACTCTGCCGCTTCAGCATCAATAAAACGAGCAAAAATCGCTTTAGCTTCTTTTTTCCTAAGTAAATCGCCAGTAGGTGCAGCAGGCAACGTCAAAAAATTCTTTGAAACGATGGTATAGAATTCTAATCCGCGGACATCTCCATGCGTAGCAACAAATTGCCGAAAATGTTCAGAAAGTTGCCTAAGAAAGTGTTGGCATTGAATGTTATGGTCAAATTATTCTGAGCTGAGTATTACGGGGTGTCGATGAGATTAGAAAGCGTGCAAGTGACTGGAACAATTTTCGGTGCAGCCTGAGATAGAATTGAAGTCGAAGACGAACTTCGTCGGCGAACCGCCTGACGACTCTCTGATGCAGGAGTTTGGGCGGACGACGGGGTCAGGGGCGTGATGGACCCTCTATGTGTTGCAGGATTTGCGGGAACGTTTGCTGCTCGAGAAATAGCTGAGCTGACCACCGTAGAAGATCGTCGTGACTGAGGAGTGACAGGAAGAGGTGTTAAGCCTCCACCAGATTGCGTGAGAGCGACAGATCCGATTTCACATGATTTGCTGAAAAAACCTGTCGAGTCTCCAGAAAAGCAGGCCAATGCTGAGGCAGCCGATTTATACGAATCATAATCGTTCAATTGCGCAGGCTGCTCATGCAGTGGAGCACTCTCGCCTTCAAGAAATGAGTTGGTCTTGTCCCCGACTGATGGAGAGGGCATGCAAACAGAAGGATCAGGGGACGTCTTCGATACCGCATTGCAGCAAACTGTGAACAGGTTTGTAACGGCTTCAAGTTCCAAACCATCAGATTGCGCGATCAAGGTTGACGCGTAGCTTAAAAGGTCATCAAATACAGATAGACTGGTAGAGCCAAAGGAGGAGGATTTTTCCACCAAAAAACCAGCAACTTGCAAGGTGGAAGATCGGATTTTGATATGTCCACCCTTCAATAAGCGTAACAATAACGACGAACAGGCAACTGCGTCTCGCGGAAAACACGATTCGCATAGGTGGCGACAAATCGATCCAATGATCGTATCCTGAAATCACTGTTAGAACACGCGAATTGACATAAAAACACGGTACTCGTTCATCTTCTGAGCCATATTGCCGCAGACAATCTGCAACTTCAGCGAATTGCCATTGACAATGCGACTCATCAATCGCCAAAGCTAAGCGTGAACAGAACTGTAGAGCTGTTTGTCTGTGATGCTCGTTGGTTGCTTGCAAGTATAACCAAGGCAACACACCGACGATGCTGAGTAAATGTCGACTGGGACCGACATTGTCAATAATTGCATGACACGGAATCGACCACAAAAGACATAAAAGAGACAAAGATTCGGACATCACTTCTTCATTATCTGGATGAGATATGATCCCATCAATGATAGCAGGTTGCAGTCCACGGTACCCAAACTGAATGAGCGATAGACCAACCGAAATGAAACCTTCACACATTCGCTCTAAAGGTTTGTTGCCTACTTTGCTAGAATCTTTGCAAGGCGCATGTTCAGCAGGAAACCCTTGCAAAACTTCAGCCATTCCGGGATGTTTCAATAATCGTTTGATGCAAGAAAGTGCGAGACAGTGTAGCTGAACAGATATTGGCCAACGTAATAGCATTGCGCATTGATAAAAAATGGAAGAAAACATCCGGAAGCGGTCGTAGGTCCACGGGAGAGTGTTGCCAGACGCTAAAGTGTTGATGTAAATGCGCAAAACTTGTTCTGCAACAGCTTCGTCCATCGACCGTGTCCGTTTAGACTGTTCAATTCTGCTGACAGCGGAAGTTAATATCATTGCTAAAGCTTGGTATGAGCTCAGTCCATCTGGGACAGATAGGATGCCAAGAACACGTAACGCAGAGAGCGTTAAATCGATTCGAGGAGAATGCGACGCAGTATAAAACATGAGCGATGCCCATTCTTGGGTGATAACAGCGCCAAATGCCCGAGAAGTCCACCGATGAACGACATGGCAAACAAATTCGAGCGGTACGACGAAGTTCGCATCCTGTATGGCGAAACGTAAGATGAGATTGAACAATAGAATGAGGACTGTACAGATATTGCGGAGGTGCACGTGGCAATACGAGAAAAGACCTCTAGAATCCTCTCGTCGTCTGTAACATCCCATTCCTGGCAATGTGTACCCATCCATTGAAACGTAACCTAAGGGCTACTCTGTTGGCACCGGACAGCGCATAAACATATAATGATGTACCTTGTCCAACGGGGGAATGGGCTGAATCAATCCAGTCAAAGAAGGAGAACCAGAATCGGATTGTGGAATACTTAAAACATTAGTATAGTGTAACAAATCATGCAGTATCATAACACATGGCGAGAGCGGTACGTTAAGCCATAAAAAAATATGTTGCAGAATTGCTGGTAGCCTCGGGCGACAAGACTGAAACCTCGACCCCAAAACAGAAGAAAGTAAAAACGAGGGCACCCGA
Organism: Spongospora subterranea; assembly: GCA_900404475.1. Lineage (NCBI taxonomy): Eukaryota > Endomyxa > Phytomyxea > Plasmodiophorida > Plasmodiophoridae > Spongospora > Spongospora subterranea. Next base: position 55,185 of record OUQQ01000042.1, on the reverse strand, counting down.
AGTCCGGAAACGGGATCCGTTTGCGCTTGCAAAGAAACTAAGTGACAAACAATCATGACTCAAGAACCGGTAACAAGTTGAAGCAAAATCTCACCGTCCAAAACTTCAAAACGTTGCAGCAGACAATCAAGAACCGATAAAGCTGAATACCGATACAGTTCAACTGCAATTAGAGAGGCAGCATCAAGATAGTCCGATTGCGAAACGTGCATCTGGTCTTCGAGAATAAACTCTGTGATTGCATGAATGTTGGCATTACGATGGTCTTCGGAACGAGCACCAGCAAAACTTTGCCAAACGTTGAGCATGGACTGCAGAGCTGGAGCGCTATCTCTGACAAGCGAACGCGTGACATTCACCATGTCCTGTAGAAAACCCTTCAGACAAACTGTTCGAATGAAAAAAATAACGATGCGTACGCTGAGCATTAGTTGAGCAGCATCAGAGCTAAGCATTGCCGCAAATTTATGAAAAGGCAGCGACAAGAAAAAAGATTCGAAAGCATCAATAAACCATTGTTTTTGCTGCCATTGCCGGTTGTGGAACTATTAATATTGTTAGATACAGCTGCTTGATATTCGAATCAAACGTACTTGAGCCCAGCGTAAAACGACCTCGTTCAAGATCAATGCAATCAGTTCCTGCGAGCACAGATTTGCCACAGTCCTTGCGATGATCAAAGCATTTTTGCATCGGATAGAAGGTATTTGGCTTTGGAGCCCTGGATGGTGGCTTTTCAGGACAGCCAACGATTTTGCCTGTTTGCACACCATCAAAGTTCCATCGCAGTGAGAGGATAATTGGCAAAACCTGTTCTTTGTTTAGCGACCTCGTGACAAGCGTGTCACATATACGAGCTAGCATAGCAGCGGCAGTCTGTGAGACAGGTCTCGATCGGCTAACAAGCAAACAATTGATTAGCGAGGCACTTCGGAGGAAAACGAAATTATACCTTCCCATGTGGAAAATTGAACAAACCAGCAAGGGCGCCAACATATCGTGAATGAGCGGTCGTTTCAGATTTTGAAGAGCAATATCATCTTGAGACAGAGGAATACAGTCTTGAAGCTCATCTCTGTAAAAAGACGCATTAGTCAAGCGTAATCGATTCAAAAAACACGAACCGAGTCATGACGGCGGACAGTCCGAAGCAAACTGGAACAAGTTGTGAAGCACACGCGATGAACAAATTTTGAGCAAGTGGGCCGCCCTCACTAATGATAGCTCGGTTTAGTGAAACATCAAAGAACCTCATAGAAAACAGTATTGACCTTGTTTCCCAATAAAGACGGTCGAGCAGTTTTGACATCTCACGCCAATGAAAACATACCAGCATCTGCAGAGCAGGAACCCCATTTGACTCTGCAAGCAGCGCCCAGTCAAGCCAACCACCTAGACCAGAATAAGCGTTACATAAATTTGTTGGCAAGGGATACAACCTTCCGCAAGCGATGCGTCATCAAGGACGGGCCCTAGGCTTAGAATACGAGAAGCGCACCAAAATGAACGCAAACGAAGATCCGCCAGCGCTACAGGCATCTGAAAAAATTAGAGGAAATTCGGCTAATTGAGCATCTAAGAGTGAAGCACACCTGTTCTTTCATTTTGGACTGCAACTCAATAGTAAGAAACGCTTTTTCTCTCTCATTCAAAGTTTTGCCATTAGTTCCAAGTGAGTGCTGAACTTGTTTCTCAATCAATATGCTCCATTTTGTCTTTAAATACGAAGACATCTAATGTCCGTAAATAAATTCTCACAGCTTCAAATTGCAATGTGCAAACCTCTTCAGATTTCGTTGAAAAGACATCACCGCATTCACTCCAGATTCTTACTTCGCGCAAGGTTCGACATCGATCCTCTTGCAGCCATTCTGTATATAGTCAGTTCAAAGCAACTTAAAACTGGTGAAAACGAACCCGGAATTTCTGTTTCCAAAAAAGGACCCGAAAAGTCAGCTAATTTACGAAGGTCAGTGGCATATAGTATTATTCAAAATCTAAATACTTACCCCCATCGTATTTATGCCGCCGCCTTAATGCGAAACAAACATTGCTTAAAAAGTCAGCTCTGTCCCCTAGATTAGAAGGCGTTTCAGCCCACTTCTTGACTGATCTGAGATACCAAAAACCGTCAACAACGGGGAAAATAATCCAATAACAACTTACTTGGTCATGCCACATCGGCAGGATTCAAGGAAAACAGATCTTACGCGCGGCGACGATGAAAAAGCTTGACGAAGACGCTTCGGCTCACTCAACGCAACAAGAAACCTAGACCATAAGCGATCCAGAGCGAAGAGTGTATCTTCGAATTCAGATTCTTTTTTTTTCGGACGCTTGACAGCTACTGATGTGGTTTTGGACCGCATCATATTACGAGCTTGATTAAGAGTCATGATCAACAAGGCCAAATGATCAGGATGAGCGCACGTTAAGGAAAGTTCGAACGCTTCCTAAACCTTTAAGTAAGACCATGATAACTGAATTAAGATTTAAGATACCTGGGTGGCCGGATCTTTGTTCTCGAGGAGAAAGAATCGCCAGAGACTTAGGAATACATCGTTAGCCAGCAATTCCGATTTGGGGCGGATTGAAAGAAATTGAGCGACGGCAAGCTTAACTCCAGACGGATGAAGTGAAAGGGGGTTCAAGCACGAGTTTAAACGATCAGAAAGAATTCCTTGAACTTTGTCAAGTAAACTTGACCCAATATCAGCCTCAGCTGAAGAAACATGTAAAAAAGAGGTCCATCACTGAAAACACATATACCGATTTTTTGTGTCAGATTAATTAAGCAAAAACTCATGTACTCGGAATATTGAGCGTCTTGGAAAATCACGTCTTTGAAAAACCCTGGGCTAGATGAACCTTCTTTGCGAAGAGTTTTATCTAAATCACTGGAAATTCCACCAGGAAACCGCGATTTGTGGTATTCCGAAAGTTGCGTTTCTGCTGAGACAACAAGCGCCGACCCTGAGAATTTTTACAAAATAGAATAACATTCACTAAACCATTTTACCGAAATCCGAGAGAAATGAAGCAAAACAGATCGCAGTTGGGCTCTCAAACTTTCTTACTGCACTCCAAACAATGCTAAGAAGAAACGAGTCAGACATGTGAGTCAAAAATATTCGACGAACCTACTGAAGCAGATGGTAGGCGCTGCAGCGAACACGGGTTTGCTCATGAGACAGGTATGCTGCCGCAACAGCATCCATCGTCTGCAGACTATTCCGCAAAGAAGGAGATAACTCGTTGGACTTTTTACTGTAGCTTGCTGACCATGTTTCAATGTTAACTGATTACAGAATGAATTAGTTACGTCACCGACAACTGGGAAGCATTACCAGCGAGTTGTGAAATAACAGTAACAATAGAGCATGTGTCGGACAACTGAAGTTCACAGAGAAATTTGAGTAGAGACTCGTTGATTGTAATAAACCACGCTGAGTCATTGTGAGCACACATTTCTTGAATGGAATGCGATACAGCCATTGCAAGAGGGGTGTAACTATGGAGCAACACCGGAAGCAAAAATACAGAACTTTGATTATCAACAATCGTTGCTTCGGAAGGTAGAGCGCCAAGGCAACGAATAGCAGCAATGGGAATGAAAAACGTTTTTGTCCTAAGGTAGATCCTAGCGATATTGACATGAGAACTAGCATTGAGGGGAATATGATTTAAAACCTTTTCTGATCGTTATCGGATAGGTTAGCGTTAGCCGTGAACGTTGTTTCCCCTTCTGATTGTCGAAATGCCCGGCCAGAGGAACTGATTCTTCGATTAGGGCTGAATTCACTTGATGGGTGATTGCCCGGAGCATCGTTGGTGATGGTTCCTGCATAACCTTCTAGAAAAGGGAAATCATTACTTCCTAACCGGAGAGTGTACGTGGATGTTGGATTAGGCGGGCGATTAGCAGGGGATACGGAGTAGTCAAAATCTCTTCCGTCAAAACTCTGATAATAAAAATCAATGCATGTCAATTAAACCAAAAACCAGAGAAACAAGCTTACATCGTCAGTATCACCTTCTTGTGTCTCATCTGCTTCTATGCCTTCAGAAGAGAAATATGCATCAGCTTCGCAGGACTGGGCATTCACACCTCCCAGTTGCGCAAACGCACTAGAGGATATAGTAGCGAAACACGTAACAGCTAGAGGTTCCTGACAATTTATCCTTACAGCAAGATTCCGCTAACATAAATATAGTTACCTGTGACCTTTCTGACGAAGAAAAAGCGCTCACTTCAAAAAAAGACTTGCTAAGTATAGACTCGATTGTAGAAGTCATTGTACGAATCATATGCAGAACCGCCAATTTACGCGAGTCCGGAATGTGAACATGCTTTTGAAAATCTCCATTATCGGCAAAAATCTGACGGCATACCGTAAGGGCAAGAAGCAGCTCTGGATGGCTTCCCTAGAACAAACGTCAAAAATAAACGTGGTCAGTTCAAACAGAAACCTTTTTGTAAGCAAGCAATGGCGCTATAACGTTTTGCAGCGTCCACTCAATATCGTGAACAGCAAATTGCATAATTATTTCGCTTAGTTCGTACTGGTATCTTGGCCATGATAAATGAATGACTTTTTTGTTAATGACGGCTCTAGAGAATTTTTGCAGGACCTCAACAACTGGAGAAGAATTTGGGCAACGACGTATGGAGAAAGAATAAGGATGGAAATGGGGTTCGGAGCCATTAGGATGCACAATGATGCTACCCGGCACGTTCCCATCCATATCGTCAAGGTTTACAGGTGATTGATATGCACCTAAAGCCATAATGTCAAATCTTATTCAGAGAAGAAGGCCCTTGACATTGTGTACCTGTTAAAACGCGTAATAAAATTCTTAAGCAGTGTGCTGTCTTTCTCGGGGTCGTGAGATGACGAAGGATTCTTTTGTTGATAAACGTATCGAAATTCTTCTCGTAAAAATCCGAGTGGCTTCTTTCTAATATTGTTGCCATAAGTTTCAAAGCTGCAGCCTTACAGTCGAAAACCCTCGACATGGCATCAGTTCTTTTGTATAAAAACTCGACTGTGTCGTTGTCAGCGAAAATAGCAGACGATTGTCGTATCGAGATATCCAATTGGATCAATTGCGCTAAAGCCACAGGCTACGAGCAAATTTAGAAGAAAGAACAAAAATACAGTCATAACCTTACCTGAACGGTTTGCTTTAAGCCTTTCGAAAGTAAAATCGTTTTGTGCATCTCCAGAACCTTGCTTAATCTGGAATTATTAACTTCCTCAGTAGAGTGTTTAAGTATCACGCGAATGTATGTCAACATAGAGAAAATCCCAGCTGCTTCGGGAGAAAAATGCGACTTGGCGTCGAAAAGCGATAGTTCTTTCCTGAAAAATCAAATCAAAAAAATTTGGATGCTTAGAATAGAAGATCTGATACCTGAACGCGAATATTACGGCGTCAAGGTGGTAAATAGACGCAATACCAATGACTTTAGCCCAGCCGTCAGCATATGATGGGCAAACGCGATGGGCCGACATTGCACGTTGCAGGAGTTCCTGAACTGTGCTAGTAGTCAACTTTTCAGTCGAGCTGATGGTGCGGGAGATGATTTGAGCACAAACCCGCTCAGAGAGGTCCAACATAGCCTCTTTCAGAAAAAGGTTATTTGACTCATCAAAAATTTCGAACTTTATTTGCAGCGCTTGAGAAACTACCGATTCTGGATCAACAGAGGCCAAACCAGATAAAACAGATAGATGCGAATTCTCAAAATCGAGTTTACGTAAGAAAGCCGACCAGGCTGTAGGAAAAGCAGCCGAATCTATAGATTCCGGAAGCGAAGCTTCTGTTTGAGCTAGACTCGCGAAAACTTGATTAATTCCTTGCCGATATTCCTGATGAAACCGTTCAAACACCTCGAAAATCAGACGATGAGTGAGCGGCGACATCATCGCCATACGTCGCGCCCGCGTAACCGCGGTTTTCGCAGCTGCCAATGCCACATCTTTCCATGCGTAGACGATACCGGGAATCGGCTGTGCCATGGGCGACACGGGTGGATGCAACAGCGGTTCCGGGACACGCGAACCGGACATCTGATGAGACCCCTGAGATTATTGACCGCTGGAGATGAAAAAAAAATCAATGTCCAGTAGAGAGTGGCTGCCTCGTCAGGCCCCGCCCCAAGTTCAGAGACGTTACAGCGTAATCCAGTCGGCTAACGATACAATTGCGGTTTTAGAGGCGGTTTGAGACTTCAAGAGGCCACTCTCTCAAGTTTACGTAGGATAAGTCCGCTGTTCGATACGAACGGGATTGACGACAGACGACCCATTCACGTGTTCGGTTCACCGACTCTGTGTTGGCCAACGCTAATTCCAGCTTGCAGTGCGGTGGTTAGTTCTTGCCACGCGTGGCAAACTCCCGTCACAGCTTGTTACGGGAAATAGGACAAAATTAGTGAATACACCAGTGAGCGTCTTGCTAAAAACAGCTTACATACACCGATTCAGTATTAACCGACATTCCTAATTTGGTGCGGCTCAAAATGCTGAGGGTGGTGACACCACTTGGGTTTTTGACATGAGTTGTGAAATCAAGGAACGCGATTGAGTCCTGATGAAGACCTATTGTCATATAAAATTTTGATTATATTATAGACAATTAAATCAGGCTTCTACTCAAACTCTCGCTCCTAACGCAACATTTCGCTACACGTAATCAAACTTTATAATCTTGGAACAATGAAGACAGAATCGGCGTACGACGAGACCCCCAGTATAAAAGAAGAACTGCTGAGCATGCGGGCAGAGCAGGAGCGCTCTGCCAGGTTATAGAGGTGCTGACAAAGCGAGTACTACCGGCACCCTCGGAAGAGGACGCGGTTCAGGTGGTGGAGGCGGAGCCAGATGTCAAGGCGACGCGGGAACAGCCGAACCTTCATCGGGCGCAACGGATCCCAGTGCGCTCAGGGCAGTTCAATCCGCCGAAATTGGCGACATGCACGGCGAACCCGTGGAGCGCGGCGGAGGTTGACAGCGCGGTCATGTGCATCAACCTTTTTATATCGACGGTTCGAAGACTCGAGTACGAGGACCGACGCGGCGTCGAGATTTGGATTCGCACAAGGATGGGGAATAAGTCACTGGTGGAGTTGGTGGCGTCCGCTGAGCGAATGCTTCCGCACGACCCGTACGAAGAGGTGCTTCTGTACGCGCGCGACCGGATTCAGGGATCGCTGGAACAAGAGGATAGGAACAGATGGATGGAAGCCGCGCTGGCCGTCCACCAACGACCGGAGGAACCATTGACGGGGTTCATCGAACGGCTGGAAACTACCATTAACGAGCTACAAGAGAACCTGCCGGGATAAACTCGGTCGTTGCTTGTCCCGGCAGGTTCTCTTGTAGCTCGTTAATGGTAGTTTCCCAGTATTGCTCAAACAATTTTTACTGAATCGGTGTATGTGTGCTCTGGATTTGGGTCATCCTCCTCGAATATGGCTGAGAATAAATCGAGACCACTGGTGCCAGAGGGAATCGGCTGATTTGGAGGCGTCAGGAAGAGGTCAACGATCTATATATGGCAAGGCTATACTTCTGATGCTTTAAAACGAGCTCTCTTTATGGGACAAGGTGCGACAAGCAGATTATTCTTACTACGAGAGGAACGCTTTTGACATTACTAACAAGCATTTCGCGTTCCCTGTGTTCCTGTATTAATGCGGAAGGGTATTGAAAACAAAAGTTGAACAATCAATTCGAACAAGAGCGAATTTCCGCTTCGAGGTCAGGTTGCTATCATCAAATCCCGGGTTTTGTTTGACCGCCCGGAGTCTATCGAAGCGCTCAAGAAAGAATGGGATGAGAATTTTTATGGTCAAAGTCTTCGCTTTTCTACTTGATTTGATGGTTTGGAATCTCCTTGATAGCGTTGATGACGTAAACTTCATTTGTAAGACCTACCTGTCGAACGATTGTCTTCCAGTAGAGACTAACTGGCTATCACAAACCTCGCGCAGGCCGGTCTGCCAAAATTTGTTTTCCCTTGGGGCTAGGAGTTGTTCTCAGTATTCCTTTTACCCACAAGATGCTGCCAACCATGGCAAAACGGATCATTTACAAGCAGCATGGGGGAAAATTCGTCTTTGCTAGTTTTGCTATATCGGGATGGTTTTTGAGTCCTTGCGAGAGTCTCCGCTCAATTAATCATCCCTGGGCGGGTAAGCGATTCGGAGAATGCGTGTAAATCCGAGGGACAACGCACGACCTGGCTTGGCTATCGGACAACTATTTCACATCGGCCGATTTTGAATACTTGACTCACAAGGAGTTTTATTTGACGCGATGGCCATGCTGATGATAGATACAGAAGCTGGACAAACGACCTCCACGATAGGCAGTGTGGGATTCGCTGCTGATTCCTCGGACCTTGCTGCAATCACCAGGGCATTTCAGCCAAGCAATGCGAGAATCCATCAGATCGAAACCGGTATCAAAGAAATCGACGTGCTTGAGCAAAGGTATTTGTGGGTCGGTTATGTCCTCATTCGACACGCTCAGAAAGCGCAGGTCTCGAGTTGAAGTACAAGAAGACTCCCAGCGGGATATCATGAACGAACTCGACCGCGTAATTATCTCCATCAAGAGAGACATGAGATTCGTCAGGTCCCAGTTGGATCGGATATCGCAAGAGAACGACGTCCATCGTCAAAAAACCCCTGGATCGGTCCTTGTTCAAGTTCGCACTAATCTCATCAATACAACGGAGAGGAGTTTTCACGAGGTATTGTCTGCGTTTTACATATTTTAGTGTTTTCCGTGGAATTCCGAACCCAATTTTCACGTCAACTTTCCGTAGTTGAAACGTTCAATTATAGGAGCCATCCGTAAATCGGTTATCAACAGATTGGTTAAAGGACGATTCAAATTCCATTCTGATCGCATTTATTCTTTTTCCATACTCATCGTCAACTCGTTTCCAGAAACTCTTATGTGAAATAATCTTGTTTTCTATTGTTGAAGTTATTTGATTCACTGAAATCAGTGCTAGAAACCAACAGGTTTGAATACGCTCCATACTTTTATCTGGGTCGCAAGTTTGGCATAATTTTCCTGACATTGCTTGCAGGTTGTTGAACAGTATCACAGAGCAGGGGAATCTTTCCGAGACCAACTGAAAGAGCGTATTGCTCGTCAATCCAGAATTGTTAAGGAGAATATAACTGAGGTTTGACACGCCGATTGATTGGAGTAATCTTCAGCGATACTGAACTATTGTGATAGTATGAGATTGAGACAATGTTGCAGAGCCCTTCCCCAGGGACGATATTCCAGGATTCTATCGCCAGAATGGACGACAGCACTCTCCACGTTGTGCACGATATCCAGACTCGGCACAAAGGAATGTTGGCCATTGAACAAGGCCTGAAGGATATCGAAGAGCTGTTCCACGATATGACCTGTATGGTCAGTCTGCAGCAAGAAACTCTCGACGTGATTGGGAATAACGTCGAGCGAATGACCACATACGCACGTGATGCTCAAGAAAACATTGAAAAAGCTGCAAGACATGCCAGGTCCTCACGTAAAAAAGCTTGCTGGTCGATTTCACTACTTGCTTGTATAATTGTCGGCATCGTCCTGGCCGTAATTTTTGGAAAAAAACCCTAGGGCGTTGCGAGCAAGAATTATGTTGTCACATTTTCCATATCATTAACATAATACGATGACGATGTCACATTTTCCATACCTTTAACATAGTACCAATATGTGGAGATCCTGAAATAACCAGCTTATCTTCCTTTACTGGGCCCGGATTACAACATTGGGTGCAATAGTCGCGGTCAAAGAAACAGATTCGTCTACTTTACTACTGGACGTTATTCGGTTTTGGTGCTCCTTGAAGGTAGGTACAGGAACATAACCGATGGAATGATCGGCCTGAGGGTTCTTACAATAGAAGGGGCCTACAGGATTCAAATCACCAGTTATGACGTTCAAAAGACTGGATTCAAATCACCAGTTATGACGTTCAAAAGACTGGATTCAAATCACCAGTTATGACGTTTAAAAGACTGGATTCAAATCACCAGTCATGACGTTCGCATTTGACGCAAGCTGCTTTCAATTTGTGAAGTTTTGCGAACAAAGTTGTCCATCGGCCCACAGCGAAGATTTGTATTGCCCTGATCGTTGCCTGTATTTTCCGCAACGGTTTAATCAAACGCACCGTGCGCCTATTGCCTGCAATCCGGCGCCCTGATTATCGCACATCATGATTATCATATTGGTGATACCAGAAATCTCTACGATGAGTTGTTTGGTCCATGCCGCTTCTCGAGCCGCAGAACACATTGCAATATATTCGGCTCCAGTGCCGACAGAGCAGTTTGGTGCAATGACTTACTCGATGAGATTGGGCCACCACCCGTCAAACATACAAATCCTCCAGTGCTTCTCCTTGAGTCAGTGTCGCCTGCCCAATCACTATCGCTATAGATAACAGGATCCAAATCATTGTTATAGCAGACGCCATGTGTTGATGTTCCTTTCGAATATCGCAGAACTCATTTGGCTGCTGTTGTCTTGAGTCTTCTCCACCAATATAGGCAATCAGATGGGCCTTGTTCCATTCAGCAACTTGCTCTTCGCCTCTGCGGGTCGCCACCCCGCATCTCGGATCGTGCACCGAACTGCTTCTCGATTGATGCTGTCCCTCATCTTCCTTGTCGCGTTGGCAACCACTTGGTTCGCTGCTGCCTTCCGATAATGTCGGTTTCGCGCCATAAGTGTTTTATGAAATGAGCTCCTTGCCCAACATCGCCTCGCCTGGCTCTTGTTGACTTGAGTGGCAGCATCGTAAATCTTGGGGGCTAGAAGCTTCCCTCCCGAATCAATCCCATCATTCGCGCTTCGAATTTGAGTCTCAACTGGTGCTGACGTGTTCGCGCCGGTACCATTCCCGCCATTCGCCTCATCAGATGGTTGCCACGCCCGGAGCCGATGCATCTGGCGATGCGCCTTACAATAAACCTGTCCACCATCTCCAGGCGCCTCGTTTGTGACTTGATATCGCCATTCCGTACTCCACTCTTGACCTGCAAATGCCGAAATCAGTGGCTTTTTTCTCGCAAGCGACGACAGCAACGGTGTGGAGAGGGCGCCCGTCTGTTCCAGCCCGAAGCTGGCCCGGGTTGCCTGCGCTACAGTAGTCTTGTCTTGATCTGGCCGTTGTGATCGATTCGTCCTTCAATCATCTGCACGCCCAGAAGCTGCACCGTCTTTTTCACCGGGATCGCCCGGTCTTGGAGTGTGAGCGCTGTCCATCCGTTCTCCACTGGCAGCGAGACGGCCGACTTCTTGCTGTAGTGGTCTCGAGCGTGCGCTTTAGCGGCCTTCAGCATTGCTTGATGGTTCCAGTGGAATAACCTCTGGTCGTCAGCGTACATAGCAACCGGGATAACCATACTTCCAAACCTTGAACTGCCACCAAACGGCCGACACGCTTCTTGCAATTTCAGCGGCAGGTCATCAACTAGGACGCTGAACATCGCCGGGCTAATCAAATCGCCTTGCGGGACGTCGACTTGCGCCGGGACCGGGTCTCCCTTGGTTTCGTCAAGAAACACGACAATTGAGCAATGGTCCAACGCGGTACCCATATCAAATGTCGTGGACAGCCTCGCGCGAGCAGTTTCCGCCAGAGTAAGGCTCTCGCCGTCCGGTCGTACGCCTTGCGAATGTCCAGCAGTACGGACGCGAGCGGCTGCTTCTTCACATTTGCATAATGATTCGTCAGTTCGTCGACCACGTGCACGGTATCCTGAGCGCCAACTCTGGCTTGAAAACCGGTCTGAAAAACATGGTGATGGATCAGGTCCTTCTCCGACAGAACTTGTCCAATGCAGAGCTCGTACATCTTCTTCATGCGACAATGCAGCGAAACTCCTCTCCAATTTCCAACTTCCTCGACAGGTCGTCGCTACGTTTCGGTTCAAATGCATAAATGCCTGTTCTCAAACTGTCGGGGAGGCTTCATGAGCCCATAGAGACCGAAACATTTCATGCAGCATGGGCGGCGACGATTCTGGGCATCACTTGAAAACCTCGGCAGGCAGATTGTCAGGCCCGATCGCCTTCTTCCACTTGAGCTGGTGCAATTTTTGCCCCGATGCTTGTTGCAGAAGATGCAAGCTTCTCAACTTGATCAACGCAGGATATCGGCTTACGTGCGGCCTGGAAGTCTTCAGATGGGGTGTCGTCGGATCGGGTAAATAACTCGCGGTAGTGATCAGAGAATTGGGCCAGCGAGGGGCGATTACCTCCTTGCGCGTCGGCGTCCCCATCTTGAAGCGACTCCATCAACGACTTGACTTTGCTGATCACATACCCGTCCGGCATCTGGACCATCGTCCGCCAATCGGCTGTCCTGTGAGCCTTGAAGGTGCGGTTCGCCTTCATCGGTCTCCAACACGCAACTCCGTTCAGTGCATCTCGAAGATCAGAGCAGGTTCTCGAGTACGCATCGTCGACCAGATTCTGGGCGGCCAGGATGGCATCGTCATTGTCGGGGTCGTCGTGAAGTTGATCGTCGAGTTCGGCTCCGACTTGTTGACCATAATGTAGTCAGTTGAGCGATCACTGGTGTGAGCAGGTTCTTGCAGTCGGCAGAGTCTTTATTTTCACGCGCCAGCGCTCCTCTTGCCCAGTTCCATCGTTCAGAGTCTTTCGCCGGCGGGTCTCCTGGCTCCGGAATGGTGATCGTAACTAGTTGGTGCGGTGTCGGTGAATGAAGTGTGCCACGAACGAGCGCCAGGTCCACAACAGAACGCGTGTCGCGGTGAATCCACGTCCAGCGATCGTCTGATTTGCTACGGGAACTATTCACTAACCGTAGTACGGTGTCATTTGCAAAATCCAAAACCAGCTGCGGCCCGCGTCGGATATTCTGTCGCTTCCAGTATTGATGAGGAGTTCGAGACCAAGTTCGAAAAATTTGACATGTTCAGAACTGTACTTCGTGGAAGCCGAAAGAGTCTAGAATCCGATGTCTTCCACATATTATTAAGCTTGCGGTTCGGGCATTTCTAAAATGCTTAGTGACGACGAAAGACAGGCAAATAACAAAATCTACTTTCACGAGTCACAACAACCCGTAAACAATGCATTGGTGTCGTCAATGTTTTCTCATTCAACATCGAAAGATGACGTTTGCTTGGATGAAGTGGATATGTACCTCAGGGCCTCCTTGGAGGATCCAAGCCAAAATCCGCTTCAAAACTGGCGTACACACGAGAAACAGTTCCCAGGTCCGAGCGCTTTTGCTAAGGATATTGTCCTGGCTCCTCAGTATCCGTTGAACGAGTTTACCAAACGTCAAATCTTTGCTTTGAAGATTGCAAGTTGAGCAGGTCGTTGAAAGCACCGTACATGATATTCTAGTTCTTAGCGCCGCAGACACTTTTCATCGAATATCTGAAATATCATTCCATTCACAGGCAGAATGAACATTCAAGTTTATTCCCTGATAGGAGTAATAAATGCCCGAGCGCCATTGGGCAAATTTAGCGTTGATTCCAAATGGACGTGGCAAACAATCATGACAAGGCTGCGCCTGCAATGTCGCCAATTGCACGAGTGTAACGATGAGGCACGGCCTCCACTGGGGGTCCATGTTTTGACGTTGTTCATCAAGACGGGTCGAGGATGCACTGACAGTATTTCGAGTAAACAGTCAGATGTTACTACCTTTCCCCTTCAAATCCATTCCAATCGTGTTTTGCCAAGGAATACAGGGCCACTGATCGAGGTCCAGTTTTTAGGCTGGCTATTCGGCCTGTTTTGTCGGGGCTATGAAGGGGATGCTGCAAAAATGGGCGAACGCCTCATCAAGTTCCCTCAACTCTTTTGTTGGGGGAAGCAGCACGTCCAATGAGGTTGCAGCTCCGGTTGTTGTGGATTCTGTCAGTTCCAAAGTAGAGGTACGAAACAAATAATGATGTTTTTTTTTTCAAATTGACACTGTTTTGTTGAAGATTTCCCGTTTTCTGGTTCCCGCTCATTACCATGTTTTCAGTATTATGTTGGGGCGTATTGTTTTTTGTTTTCTTTCTAAAAAATGAAAGCATTTATTTACAGGGAGGGCATAAAAGAAGCGATTCCGAGATGGCGATTATTGCAGAAATGGATTCTAGGTAGATGTATCAGATATCGTCGCCCGTTATAGAAGGTCAACTTTGTTTCAGGTTTTACGAGGAGGACTTTGACAGCGTCAGATGTGTTCTTGGTCAACTACCTGGCGAAAGCTCTGATAGAGAGATTGAGCGAAACTTGCAATTCCACGACAATTTAATGCGCGTGATAAAGTCACAATTATCATCGCAGATTTTTGCTAATTACGCCGCATTTGGTATTCTGTTCAATTTCGGCAGTACAGGTTTGGTGCTCATCACGTTTACAGTGAATATCATGGAAGGGATCCACGCCGTTGAGACCGATCTGCAGAGCTCCATCGACTTGGTTAGCGGCACTCGTTTTGTCTTGAGCGGTGCGAAAGAAAATCTTGTGGGCCACACTTTTGTAGCAATTGCCCTCCATCGACGACGAGTCAGATTGCGTGTGAGCGACCGTTTAGTTGTGATTTACTGAAATATTATCGTTTTTCGTACTATTGGCTAGGCTTTTGCCAACCTTTACCAATTATGTCAATGGTTTCTTTCAGCTAACTTACCGTAGTTTTGGCATTACGTTGGGAGGTTTTTACGTCTTGCGGTTCATCACCTGACGTATGCGCATGCGTTTACTGTTCACTTGTAATGGTAGTGTTTTTTCACAATTTAACGATTTTGCATATTTGTAGGTAGTAAGGGCAAAATGCCTTGCGATTATACAGCTCATGGCCTCTGACAGGAAGCTATCTGAGGCTATCAACGCACTACATTTTGAGCGAGCGCTGCAGATTTTATCAGATTGGAATTCATTGAAACAATCAGTTGCGTCAATCAAAGCGGCTGCTCCATTATGCAACACAATTGGAGACGTTAGTTGAACGCGTCTTTTAGTTCTGGTCTTGCTTTTGCTAAGTTTTGTGCAGGGGTACAAGCGTTTAGAAGCGCATCTTCAATCATCTTTGGAAAACATGCTTCTTGTGCGCTCATCGGGTGAATCGCCTCGTTCTGCTTCAAAAACGCTACTTCCTCGACTATATCGTATTGCAGATGCGTACGTCGCCTTAGAAAATGCGATTGGTTTCTCAGATCGGCTTCTCGAAGCATTTTCCAAAGCGGTTGATTCCTCGATTTTCCAGGTTCGTCAGTTACCTGAGCATGATTCTCATAATTTTCAACGGCAATATCGCTTTTCCCTTTCCTCTCATCAAACCAATCAGCCTTTTCCCGCACTGTTAAACTTATGGGTGTTCTAATTTTGATCATCTACAAGTTTTTTGTTCAAATTTTCTCTTCGGGTAATCGCATAAAAAATCTTCTTATTGTTTACCAGGCAGTCCAGAATACATGTTTAGCTACAGCTGGCCAAGATGAGGTCGCTCCGGGATCGTTCGTTGAGCTGTATGCGATGATCAAAGCCTCTGAAATCACAGATTGTTATTTCAAAGCTTTGGATTCAGTAAATCTTTCCCTTTATTTGTTTTTCAAAGTCAGACAATATCTGGACGAATCTGTACGGTTGTTTATTGTTTTTTTGTTGCTGCTAATTCGTTCGTTATGTGTAGCTGCCGAAGCAAGATCAAACAGAAATTACCATTGCCGTTCTGGATTCGCTTCCCAATGCTCGAGTTGTACTATGGGAGAGGATTCAGCATCGTCTGGTGCAGCTACTTCTTTCAGTTAGAGTCTCTGCGATCGATAACAACCTACAAGAGGCATGGCAATTTCGACTATTTTTTTGACAGACTTTTTCTGTAATAGTCGATAATCCTTATTGTAGATGGAATCGATATATACTAGAAGTTCTGTACTTATGATCATTGGGGAACGTTTCAGTGGGTTTCCCGCGGAAGTTCTGAGCGGCGCGGTCACTGAAAAATGTCTGCAGTACTTTCAGTCCCTCCATGTTCAGGTTTAATCCAAACTCTTGCGATGTTTCTTTGTTTGATACTGGGTAGAGCATGGATCGACTTGTCCTGACCATTGAAAGTGAAACATGGCATCGACTTCCATTGGACACTGGTTTTTCATTACAAAGCATCAAAGAGCTCCGGCTCGATCAAATGTCACAAGAATGCAATCGTTCGTGCCGTCGCTTGCTCGTGTTACGTCTTCCTCTGCTGACGGTGCACTGTGCGTCTAGAATTCAATGCAGATTTAACTTTTGAAAAATTCACTGATGGAGCGAATACGATGAATAAGCCGCTTGCTGTTCTCTCCCCTACAGCTTCTGCTCAACCGTCCGCCGTGCAAATTGGCACATCACCTATATTCATCAGTTCGTCCGCCGTGGTAAGTCGACGTGATTTATCGTATCGGTTTTTACTGATCACTTCGCCATAGACTCTACTGCAACTGTTTGGGAAACACATTTCCGTAATGCGCTCCCTTCCAAACATTGCCAGCACTGTTTTCAGCTCATCAATCGACTTCTTTCATCTCTATTTCTCTATTGTATTATCAACCTTTCTGATCGAATATCCACGGTTCCTCGAAGGCCATCCAACGTTTCCGACGTCGCAGAGGCGCTATCCACGCATCTGTTCGACGCTTAACGCTGTCGTCAATCACGTCCGCGAGCAGAAATTTGCCTACGGGAGTGTCAAGTTGATTCCCGGGACCCCACCAAAGCTGGTGAAACCAGGGCAGTTGTCTTTAGACCAGTTGGATGATCTTTTCGGATTGGCCCAACGACTTGTTGCGCTGGAATCTCTCAAACACATCCACTCTGGATTTATCTGGCTTCAACCCATTATTATCCGGTTGTTGCCAGATCGTGGCGTTGCACTTCCTGCAGTCGAACAGTTCTCCTCGTTGGCACTTCTTTTTTCCGATCTAGAAGAGGCTCAATGCTGGTTTTTAGGTCAGACAAGAGGCACGGTCGTTTTCCGATTTTACTCAATACGATTTACTTTCCAATAGCGACGAGGATAATGACTGAGACGTTGAAACCGCTGATATCGTTAATTCCAACTTGCAAATGGGATATTGTAAACTTGAAAGAATCGAGCAATGCATACGTTGAAAAGATCTTACAGATGTTCAAATTTTTCAGAACGAGACTAGACAAGTCATTGAGATTCACATTCCTACATGTGGATTTTTTGTGACTTCCTTTGCTCAGGCTTACAGCATCCGGCGATATCAATGCAAGCGTGGTTCAAATCCTTGTTACGAATTGTTTACGTATCACGATGGACTCTCTCGTTGATGCTTTCGGTGCTGTCAAAAAGTGTAGCACTGAAGGTCGAGCTGCTATGTCGTTGGGTCTTCATGCATTCTAGTCCGACTAGACAATGTTTTGAATCAGTTTCAGATGTTAGCGTATTGCAGCAAGGCCTCAAGGAGGTTTTTCACGTTTGGCCGCTCCCCGGCGCTGTTCGTATCGATGAGTTCATCAAGGCATATTATTTGCCAATGGAAGATTTTCTTCACTTTGTTGCCTCCCATACGGTATTAGATCTGATTGATGAGTATTTTGACTGCTGCCACTGTTTTGCTAAATCATGGTTCATTTTTGCAGTCCGACTTCACACTAGAGCAACATATTGCACTAGCCAGGATATCATCGGCGACGTCGTCCTTGAAACCGAAGGAATTAGCGGATTTTGTCGAAAAAGTCAACAAAACGTAAAAACACTACTTTGAAAACGTCCCACGCTGTCTCCTTCCTTAATATTTTTCCTCAGGTTTACGGATTCAATAGCACACAAAACCCGATAATCGTCACCGTTATCTTTATTATTTTGAGTAAATACAGTACATATAAATAATTTCTTTTTAACGTTTTCCTGCCTGATCAGTATACCTTTTGAAGAAGCGTTAAATCCTGTGTTCCAGTGGCACTTGGAACCAACTGTGTTCTGACTTTTTCACATGGGCACAGGAGACAGTACTCAATGCAACAAATATAAAGTTAATTAGAAGAAATGATTTCATTTCAAAATGATGAAGAGAACAATAACCATCGCGATACATGCGATAATGAGCAGAATCCAGCACTGTTTTCTTCGTGAATTTTTCGCGTGCTGTTCGGCTTTGATCATGTTCTGTTCCGCATCCCTGGTGTATTTACTCGTGTCTTGGACATTCCTCTCAATAACATCTAACGACTCCTGTTGAAGGTCCACAAGGCAGGCCATATCCTGGAAGAGCTCTTGGATCTCCTTCACCCCTTGTTCAATTGCGAGCATCCCTTTATGCCGATCCTCAATTTCTTGAACTGCGTCGATCATGCGATCATCCATCTGAACGACCGCCGACTGAAAAATGGCGGCAGGCGTTGGGCTCTGCATCAGTTCTTCAATTTGATCCTACGATGAATCAGAGAGGAGTCGGAAACAACTTCAAGGCGTTGACCTCTGTAATATCCTCTTTGACAATACGGGCCTGACGAGCAATGCGCTCTTTAAGCGATTCCCTGAAAGCATCACCTGCATTTTGGTATTCCTGAACAACCTATAACAACACGGTTAGACCCAAAGCAAAACGAAACAAACGCATTTTCAAGCTTTAAATTTTTACAAAAAAATGCTTCTAATTCATGAAAAGGTCAAGAAGTTGTGAACGAAAATCTCGTCGCAGATAAATAACAACACGACGGAAATACTTCTTGGAAATGTCTCGCATGTGTGTTGAGGAGATTTTTCCGCATTTGAGCAGAAGTCGAGCCCTCATTGGCGGCGCAGTACTTGTTGTTCTCAAGTGAAATGCGATCCAGCTCAGATTTTACAAACCGTGCATCACGCTTGCTGTTCACCATTGCTCGATCTAGTTCCTCCATAATCTTCCTTTGCGCGTCTTCTTTTACTTCCTGTTTTGATCTGCCTCGAGAAAAACCGTTAAAAACGATAGGCCATACCTGGAAAATCCACAATACCTCTGTTTCAATAAATTAATCGTCTCGATATTTTTTTCGATTTTTTTTATGCCTTCCATGATTGTCTGGAAGGCGACGATGGTTTCGTCAACGTCCTTCTTTTCTACATCCACATCAACCTTGACCATCTCAACTTCAACATCGCCTTTTTCCCCCTTTTTGTGCGCCGGAGAACTATCGGCCGAAACAGCCTTTAGCTCATCCAGCCGGTTCTGCATCTAAGCGGGTGAAAAATGTCTCGAGAAACCACCAACACAATTTGTGGGTCGCCTCAAAAACAACTTTGATGCAAGTCCGCAGAACCGAAGACCCCGCAATGGGTCTGACCGAAACCCTTGGTTGAGTCGGTTTGCCGATATGGTGAATGGCTTGTTTACAAATGGGGATCAAAACGCAGTTTCTACTCTAGAACACTGTCAGCAATCGGGTCCAATTGGCGTCATTTTGCCCAAAACCGTGAGACGCCCTTAACATCCCGTCACACGCATTGAACACTCCTGTCTTTCGTTATCTCGAACATACGGTGTGTAGTGGAACCGTCACAGGCTCTTGGAGTTACACATGTAACAATGCAAATGTGCCAAGGGACGTGAACTCGCCGCCGGCGCTTGTCCACCAGTAGAAGCCCATGGCAATGGTTGCACCATATACTGAGCATTTCAAACCGCAATTTCAGTGATGCCGACATGATTAGAGTTCTGTTGGAGTGTCAATGCTCAGTTTGTCAACATAGTATCGATTCTGTCGTTGTAAGACGTACGTGCTCATGTATATGATTTTCAGTGGAAGTCATTGCGCAGCGGTGCGACTGGTGAGAGCTCCACATATAGGATGTGAAAATGTTTGTTTAGATTCTTGTCCTTGTCGATCGCTGGCGGACAGGATACCTACAGTACTGAGCTTGTTTATGCACTGAAACCGGAGACTACACTGGTTCCCCTATAGAAGATGTTCGAAAACAGCTCCATTTACCAGACATACGCCATCAAAATGCAGAATGCATGCGAAACTGCTAACCTGATCATCGCCAAATCTCAAGGCGAAAGAATAGTATATTCACACACTACAGTATCGCCGACACCTTGCGGGAAAGACAGGTCGCGATCATTTATATAAAGGAGAATTTAATGGGCTTGGTCAAAATCTTCCACTTTTACATCCTTATTTTGTTCATCTTGTGTGTCTTGTGTCCAAAGCGTTAGATTGTCGCGTAACAGCTGCATTATCAGAGTGCTGTCTTTATAGGACGCATCATCAAGCGTATCTAGCTTCGCAATCGCATCATCGAATGCCGTTTTTGCGAGCTCACATGCTTTAGTGGGCTGCTTTAAAATTTCATAATAACAGACAGAAAAGTTAAGCGCCAATCCTAAATGTGAAGGTTAGCCAAGCAAGAATTGATGACGATTTCATTTTTGCCAAACCTAATCGAATAGGATGGGTTGGTGGCAGTGGATTGGGGTCAGAGGAAGCGAGTTTAAATGCTTCCTCGTAATTCTCCTGAGCTTTACTAGCGTCTTCGGCTCCGTTCTGGAACTCGGCAAGGTATCGGTAGTAGTCCCCGGCCATTTTTAGATAGAAAACGCGCGACTCAACATCACCTGAAACAGTTACATATCTATGGTGAAGAAATTGATCACAACACCAACCAGCCTTTTGTGCATTAGGAATCATCGTGTCTCGAAGAAGGCTTAGAACCTCGGAGCAAATATTCGTAAGTTCAGACTCAACTAAGTTGCGGTAGGATTTGAGAAGGTCCTTATGAAAGTCTCAGATGATTGTTGATCAAAAGTTGAAAAAAACTGCATATTACGGTATTTTTGGAATCCTCCACGTTTAAAGAGCGCCACGATGCCCGACGCGAACCGATTACGTTCTTGTAAGCAACTGAAAGTAAGTTCCGTTCTTCAATGCTTAATTCCTCGCTTGAGGAACTAACAACTAAGGTCTTCATGAACTCACACATATCTACAGAACGCCCGTTAAGTTCAAAAGTCGCAGTCTAATTTAACTCGTTGTAATTACATATCCAATGGTTAACTCAAGAGCGATAAAATGGTGCAACGATTTAATGGATAGAGATAATAAATTGAATAATCACAACAAACGAAACCAAGCAGCAGCAGAGAAATAAATCAAATGCGTGTAATCAAACCGTCATAGCGTTCGGCAGCTTCCGATGTGCGGGCCATCAATTTAAGTTGTTCGCGGTTCAGTGTCCCGAACGCCTCTAGCGAAAACGCGGAATTGCTCTTGGAAGGCGACATGGTGGAACGAATACACTCCCTGACGACCGTCCAGACAGACAAAGTCAGAGGTTGATGCAGGCGTCAAGTGCCTTCTGCTCACGAACCTGGTTCGACCTTGCCCGACGACCGACCAACGAACCCCGAGCACAACAATGATTGTGTGTGTGGAGTTTAATGGCACCAGAATGTAACAGCACCAACAGAGATCAGGAGGCCCCCGTCACTGACAAGCGGCATTTTTCCAGAGCGACTGCTCCACGATGGTTGGCTACTGACCCGGCGCAACCTCCAACTTGTTAATACTTAATGGCTGCGCACCACAGGAACGGACTCGGCTCATCCGATGGAGCAACTTTCTCCTTGGTCGGCTCAACGGTTTATTCATAATTGGTGCCTTGCCTCGACGTTGATAAAACATTTCAGGTCAATTGAAACGTGCTGATTGCGTGTCGTGATCACTGTTTTGCCGTATCAACAATATGATGACGACCCCGATAAATATTGTTCGTTCATCTACAATCATGGCAGTGAGAAGAGGCGAATAATCATCTAACCATCTTGTGATTACCGCGGCGGTTGTCACTCGTCGCTTTCCCATCAAATGATATTATTTTATTGAGTGCTCGATAAATTTGAAAATGCTATGTTGAATCGCCAGAAGAATCAGATTGTGAGAAATTCGTCCTATGATTGTGTGTCGAACGCCTATAAAGAGCGCGGTAATCCAGATTGCCCATCCTCGATAGTGAACTGCCTTTATCGCCGATGACGTCAAGCAATCTCTACAGGTACTATTTCCACAATTGCGATTTCTTCCATTGTTCCAAGAAATATTTATACGCAAATATTGGAAATAGCGAAAGTACTCGATGATCCGACCGATAATTGCGTCGAACCGATTGCCAACGTTTTCCTGGTGATCAGCAGGTTTGCCGCGTTGGTCGATGGATATGTTTCCGGTCATCGTGACGTGACGATCTCCCATGTGATGATCTGAACCAACGAGCCGACACAATGCGAACGAGCCAGGACATAATCCGGGATCCGCTCCCGGGTTGCGACTGCCTGGTTCCGGTGTAGTTGGGCGCCATCTGTCGATTTGCGCAGATATGAGGGCTGGATTCATGGATGGATTTATCGGCGGGTTTGCCACGTTGGCAAACGACGTCCATGGTTCCTCGTGCGACCTGTGCGTTTTCGTCAGATTGTTGTTGGACGTTGTGGCCGATCACGTCCAGAATCTCCTGGTGTTGGTTGGCGAAACAGGTCACGTCGTTGAACAGCTCCTGGAGTTCCTTCACTCCCTGTTCGATGGCCATCATCCCTTTATGCCGATTCTCAATCTGCTGTACGAGATTGACGGAGCTGTCGTCCAACGGCCTGACTTCATCGCGGAACACGGCACACGAGATCGGGTTTTGCAGAATCGTCGCGATCTCATCCTATGAAATGCGCGTCATTTCTCTTGATCACACGTGAAATATCGCCCTGAACAACCTCAGATAAATCGCCCTTCAAAATCTGTATTTGACGGGAGATTCGGTCCTTTAACTGAACTGTGAACGACTCGGCAGATTCGTGATATTCCTTGACGACCTGAACAGAAGTGAGTCAAAATCAGCACAATCGTCAACGCCAATCGTCTTTGAGAACACCTCGTGGAAATTGTGAATCGACGTGTACAGGAGATTGTGGTGAACAACGACCAGGATTGAGGCGGGATGGGCGGCACCGTAGGCGGCGCTCTCGTTCGACAACCGATTCAGTTCGGATCGGACCAAACGAGCGTCGCGATTGAGTTGGGACACGATGGAATCGACCTGCGACATGATTGACCGTTGGATATCGACGTTGGTTTCTTGCCTGGACCTGACGAACCTGATGAAATCGGCGAAACAAACGATATGGCCATTACCGGTGCTTCAGGTCGGTTATCGTCCTGATGTTGATCAACATCTGTTGAAGGGTCGCCTTTACCGGCTGGTAGAGGGATGCGACCTGATCAAGCTCGGGGCCGACCGAATCACGCTGGGGTTTTCGGGGCGATGCCATCGACAACAGCATGTGGCCGATCATCACAATGGACGGGAGGAAGTGAAACTGATTGTCGTTGTGGCACTGTGTCGATTGAAGCGCCTCTGAACACCTTCCACTAAATAGAGTACCGACTCACACAGCAAAACTGGTGTTGTTTGACGGGATTAAAACATCATTCGAATTTCAAATGTGCTTCAAAAAACCTCCGCCTTTTGTATTCCAATCGGCGCATTACATGGCCTTTGGACCAGCAAATGCTTCCAAATTACTTGATGGACGACCTTTTCAGAGACATCATCAGCAGATTTATATATTGGTCGATTTAGGCGATATCCAGATTGATTGCCGCTCAATACAGGTGCAGGTGGTCGCCTGACAGACTCAATGGTATCACCATTCGATTCGATTCGAACAGGATTGCTGTGAATTGGGTTGATGAACCGTGAATGGTGTGATTAAGGAGAGTGTCTGATGTGCCAAACCTCCCAGATTACTAGATTTCGACAACAACCATAAAATTATTGTTCAATGGCGCCCAGGGTTAGGGAATAGGGATCGAAGACTATGTTGGTAACATTCTTCAAAATGCCCTGATGTCCGGCGTGGACTCAAAACCACAACGAACACGGTTAAACGGAAGATACGACTACAGGCTCCAGTGAAAGACTCAACAATAGGCCAATGAGTGACAGCAATGCCATCTGTGGAACTGCCCTTCCTGAATTTCGCCAACCCATATTGCGGGACCCCAGAGCATGGTCTGGATCGAGACAGAGTTCACAGTCACGAGTAGCGCTATCCGACGAGCGCCATCAGTTGATGGACTGTTAGGTCAACCAACACTGAATTTATCGTTAAAGCAACGGAGCGAGACGGCCAGAAAAACGTCGGGTGTGTAATAAAGATTAGGAGACGGAATGGGATTTGGGCCTCAACGCAGGGAACAATAGGACATCGCGAATATGAACGGCACCGGTCATCAACTTGACAAGTCGATCGATACCCAAACCCCATCCCGCTGTCGGTGGCATACCGTACTCCAGGGCGACACAGAATTCCTCATCGGGCGGTCGCGCCTCACTATCGCCAGCCGTACGCAGCGCCATCTGGAACCAGCAGAATACATCGTCAGCCAAATCGTGAACAACCAGAGGGAAAATTCCAGGGACCAGTTGTTGGGGACTTTAACTGAAACGTACGTTGATGAAAAAAGGGCAATATGTCACATAGCAGTAAAAGAACAAACAAAACAAAGCATTCCAATGCTGAAAAACGATGGAGCCAATCCTTGGACATTGAGATGTAGGTGGAAGGCAATTATTAAACGCAAAAAGAAGAGGAGATGGAAAACGTCGAGATAAGCACGGTTTCAATGGTGGCATCACCTGCTGCTTGAATCGCAAGCGCTGCTCGTTTGGATCCGCTAACTCTGAATAGGAATTGCACCTGAGAATTAACAATCAAAACAGCAGTGATTAGCAACGAATTCGTTCATGTTTTGTGGACGGGTACCGGACGCCCGAAAAAATACACCAACTGCAAAATAGTGAATTGACAAAAAATAACTGTGAAACAAGCAACTACAAGTTAGGGCTGGAGAAATGAGGAACAAACGCCATTGTGGAGCAGCAAAAGTGATAAAACTCAGATATTTTACAGTTCTTGGCCGTTGACAAACAGCTCGAATCGTTCAGCAAGTTCTGGTCGCGTTGGATGTGATTTGGCTAAGGGGCTGATCAGGGTCGGATGATTCATCAAAAACGTGGGACGATGGCAGCGGGGCTCGACCAGTGACGATATCATCGTCCCCAGCAGGGCCGACGAACTCGCCACCGACGACACATCCAAACCGCAATGCCGCGCCAAACGCTGCAGCTCGTCCCTGGCGCTGACGTCCTATGTTTTCGCCAACCACCAGCTCATCAGAAACGTTACAATCATCGTAATCACACATGGAACAGCATGATGAGCGGGATCATCGATGCGAAAATCTCAAATTGATAAAAGCTGAAACTCAGAAAACGAAATGATTGTGATGATCGTAAAAGAAAGAGATTACGTCGGTGAGAAGGCCAGTTAATGATACAGTAGCGCCAAGGGCGGACGATAGCTCCGCCTCCAAACAGTCGACTACGTCGATTTTGTCGAACTGGCCGGAAAAGCGATACGATGCGGCAATGGCGAGGGAGTCGCTGAGGCCGCAGAGCAGGGATTCAGTGAACGGGATCAGATCGGTATAATCTGAATGGGCCATGTAAAATTCCACCGACGTGAACCTGAAATGGATCAAGGTCAGAACGAACAACGCAATGTCCATTAAATGTGGGTTTGGCAAGATGCAATTCAAGATGCACAAATATGGCAAATTGACATCCTCGAAGTTGCGTTTTTACTGGAAAGGCTTAATATTATGCCTAAACATAGGTTATAATCGTGAAAATTTCAAATTTGGTGATTTGTAAAATGTGGAATTGCATAATATCTGTGAGAAAAATGACAACTACAATGTTAATTTGGGGTGAACGAAATTGATATCGTGAAAACTTGACCTACTCAGGATGGTGCTCTCGATCCATCCCTTCGTTGCGGAACACCTTGCCGATCTCGTAAACTCGTTCCAATCCGCCCACTGGATAATGAATAAGTCACCACGCTTGTCAACTGAAACGATGGGGAACGGGCACTCTCAACACAACAATCTAAAACGGAGCGTAAACAATCCCCCAACTGTACTATGAACCTTGACGATAAATGTCCTATAACAAAAAACCCAATACCACATTGATATTGGAAAGAAGTTCAAGAAAAGCGTGGACAGTCGTACTGAAACTAGAAAGAGAATGAAACTTGATGAAGGCGGATGATCAAACAGATAACGAACGAGGGGCGAAAATGGTTTGTGTACCGATAAGCTGTTTGAGAAAGAGCTCAGGCGCCTAAGACATAGGAACGTGGTTAGAAAAAACGAACGGCGACGATGGCGCTGTAATAGAGCGGACGAACACACATACGATCCGTAAATGCAGGTCGGATTTGATGGCCGAACCGTGTGTCACAAAGGGATTGGCGTTCGCCCCGCCAGCGCTGGACCACAGAACTGGCGTCTCCACCTCCAAGAACGACTCGCCATCCAGAAACTGACGGATATAACTGATAATCTGAAAAACGAACAAAATGAGAGATTGAAAAAAATTGGGCATCTGCTCAACGAATAACAGTAAGAACAAATCAGAAAACTCGATAGAAATTCGTGGCAATAAATGAGGCTGTGTAGGAAACCTTTGAACGTGTGACGAAGCGAGCACGTGTATCAGGGTGGACAATCATATCCAGATAGCGTTGGCGTTGGCGGATTTCAGGGGAGGTGAGCGCGTTCGGTATGCGATGTTGGCATGGTGCTGTTACCTGCAACGTATTCGCACGCAGCAATAACTGTCCTTTGGCGGTGGACGATGGCAATCCTGTTACGGAAACGTGATCGCCAATGGCCAACGAACGCCCGATTTCAAACGATTCCGCGCCGGCGAACTCGGTCTTGGAGCATTTGATTTGTAAAACGTCTAAACCGCAATCGAGATCGAGAAAGAATAGGGAGCGACCGCTATCCCTTCGACGAACAACACGTCCGTTTAAAGTCACCGTTTGATCGGTGAGAACTTGTCCAGGAGGGAGGTGGCGATACGCGATCAGGAAATCGCCGACCGACATGGTGGGGCGTCGACGTGGTCGCTGGAAAATGTCGCCACTTCTACCGAGAATCTCCCGCTGCCTGGTCGCGCTGGGAGTTGCGGTCTCGATAGCGGCATGGCCGGATATCTGGCGCCATTGGGCGATATTTCGCCGGCACCGTCCCAGCTGCATGAACCCTGGCCGAATTGTAACCCGTGGGGACTGGGGGCGTGACGTTACCCACTGGACGGACGGGTCAATAGCGTAGACTGAGAGGGCTGCGCGATGATGATCTCATCTGTACGGCGCCGTCAACGCAGGCAGTGATGTTGATCTGCGTTGGTCACGTCTGATGTTGATAACGACATGCGCATCGTGATGCTGTGTGTCTTTTACGTCTTTTGTGACAAAACAGCGACGGTGATTGGTGCTGGTTATCAACTCAAACGAATCAGGTGCAATCCTGATATTGATGGATCAAATAAAAGGAGATCCGTCCTGACCTTAATGGCACATTAACTTACATTGACAGATAATGGATAACCATTTAAAACCCCACGATTATTGTACAAAGTTATCAATAATCTCTTATTATGGTGCAATGGTCGATAATTGAAGGAAGAACGGTAAGGATTATTCAGTATATCAATAATCAGTAGAAAACCGGTTGGCGATCGGGGGGTTTTCAATACTGCCTGATTAATATCAATCTGAGCAATCCTACGGTCAGGCTGCCATTACCGATGCTGACCCAGCTGCTGGACGCCAATTGCGCCACCCCCACCACCCCCCCCCCTGGTTATGGATCGGATCTGGAGTTTATCAAATACATCAGGCGATATTAGATAATCTGGAAAACTGTGGATCGGTTTATTGGACGAACAGAAGAGCAACAACGGGGGCGAGGAACATCATTTACGGCCGATCTAACCAAACATTGTTGTCAGTCCGATTCGTGGATTGCGCCAATCCGCCTCAATGAGCCCGGACAAGTTCCAGTACCACTGTTACCAGCGGCGCCATTCGGCCAACGAACAGTGCAGCTATCGGTGCGGATTCGGGCGGCATGATCCCGTTCCGATCGGGCGAGGATCGTGGTGGACGATGGGGGGAGGGCCGCAGGCGATCCGGCGACGCGAGTGGATCGGGAACGGCGGCCAACAACGGTTCAGATGCGGACCTGGCCAGCTCCGACACACTCAGTAATCGCAACCGCAGTCATCATCTCACCGTTATATTCAAATTTTTGCTTTCCAGCCGAGGAAGATATCGGGCGCAAAACACCGGAGAGCACTTGCGACGAAAGTACTTGACCTTTTCGTATTTGAATTTTGCGGAATAATTCATCTGCCAACCATTCGCCCAACGTTTTTTTTTCGTCAATTATTTTGCAAACGATCATTTTATTGCCGTTCTTGGTTGGCGCGTTTTCCGCCGTTGGGTTTCACAGACGTGGGGCGCTTGTTTCATAGAAGAGCCCGGTGCCGATGCCATCGACGAGATGATTATCGGGGCGATGGCGTCGTTGTCTGGATCCGTGTCGCACGGTGACATCGCCCGCTGGATCTTTGCGAATTACCACGTTCACCGGCCCAATTTCTTGTTCAAGCTGCGACAACGCCTGAATGCAAATGTACAGAAAGGGATCATCAATGTATCTGACGACGGTCTCATCCTAATAATGCGATCCTGTTTGCCAACCATTCCCACAGGTGCAGCGTCGATACTGGCTCAATGACAACCCGCCAACTCGGGGCCAAGAAACCGGTAAACGCGGGTCCTCCGCCTCGAGTTTTGATTCCATCTCAAATCGTAATTATTTACTTCGCCACCCAATGCAGTTTCTTCGATGACTTTCTTTTGATTTCCATCTTAAAATTTTCTGTCATATTCTGAGTTCTGGTTGTTGATCACGAGATTTACGGTGGTTAACTCATTGGAAACAACCCGGTAGAATATCGCAAAACGATCAACCCGTTGGATGAGAATGCAGGGATGGAGCTTTACAGCGAAGACGAATCAATGGAGAATGACAATTCATCAGATTGGCGATTGTCCCAATAGTGTCGGTTTGTCGAGTCGAGAGATACTGTCGGCAAGAACAGATGCTAAAATCTTCATTTACGTCGTTGAAATTCGCGACTCCTGTGGATGATCACAAAGCGATAATGCCGAGCTTCACAACAATCATTCAGTTGTAATTAGTTTAATACATCACCGTGTATTATGTTTGATGATATTCTTCATGATTTCGGGGCCTTGCTATTGAATTCCACATTACGATCCACTTCCAGATTCTCATTTTCCGCGTTGTACCGAATGTGAAACGGTTTCGGTAACCAATCTGAGCAATGCGATGTAAGAGACCAGCAATGACAGCACCCACAAACATCCAAATTGATCAAAGAGCTATAATTGCAAAGGTGATGTCAAAAAGTTCCCAAGTTAAAAAAAATAGACCTGCGAAGTCGCGCATTTTGATTTTGGCATCTTCAAAGCTGGAAGCCAAATAATACAGTGGTTGGTACTAACGCCATTGGTCAGACAATGTGAGAGGAAAATCGGAGACGTTAATCAACAGTTGTTATAGGATAGTCACTCTTGGATGCATCAAATGGGTCCCATGGGCGGATTTGCGGCTCGTCCGACATGCTGTATTCAAGCTCACCGAAAGAGCTCAACAATCCTGCCCCAAATGCCTTTCTTTCCCCATTCTGTTGACATAGTCCGAACTCCACTGAGAAACCATTCATGATCATGGTCTTTAGGATTGAACCCCATTTACCTGTGAACCAATAACACTAGGGGTAATTAGAACACGAAAATCGACTGAAATTTAGAAATCTCACTCATTAAAACGTCGCAATGAAGAAAAGGGAAGCAATGGTCGACGAAAGGTAACTGATTGTTACCAGCAAGACGACATAATTTTCTCATATGAAACAACACAAAATGCTAGATCTGGAGCGTACAATTATGATATGAAATTTGTTTAGGCACCAAATGTCGCAACTCACCCTGGCTAACATTGTAATCTGTTCTTCGCTGGCACCAAGAGACGCCATACCTATTTCTTGAGAAAAATCGGCGAAGGATTTGTTGGCAAACATCGGCGCATGACTGTAACCCACACAAAGAAAAGCATTTAATTCTTTCTCAGGTGAAATGAGTTCCGATTTTACCCCATAACTATATTCACTTTAGTCTACTTAAGAAATGGGCAAAACCATTTTCCCACCTTCGTGGACAATATCAGGTTCTGGTGTATACCTGAAAGGGTTAGAAGATCAGAACAGCAAACCACAATGCATTTATGGAGATAAAGAATGAAAACTTGCTCCAGAAACTAAAGGAAAGACTTACAGAGGTTTGCTGTGATGGCGAATGTACTGGGTCGAATAAAACGTCCTGAAACTCCCAGTCACTTCCAATAATATGAAAAAAGTGAAGAATTAACCTAAATGCGAGACCCTAATGGAATTATAATTATTTGTAATGAAATCATCTTAACAATTCCGAATTACGCTGAAGAAATCTCTAGGACTTAGGAGACCAGCCACTGGCCGTAAACGAAACCCGGTTCGGGATTTGAGGAACTGGGATATGTCTTGAAGCTGAGGAATCGAGGTACGAGAATATCCACAATGATTTTCAAGCTCGGGAAGGATCTCTAGATATTCATTACATGCATGTTGCTTCAGAAGAGGATATAGTCTATCCCAAACTAAATACAGATTGTTAATTTACGACCTGAAGTTCAGAAAAAACCGTTCAGCGTAGCGTGAGTGTGAAATATATAGAAATTCATTTCCAAATCATTCAGGTACACCAAGTTTATCATACCGATTCCCCAAGTATGGACTTCATCTTTGCTGTAATCCACATTTGGGATAGGGGCCCCACTGTGACAAAAGGTTATAAGTAATTTGAGATAAAGGAAGGGAAACCGACTGACTGAGTATAGGAAGCTGCAGCCGCTGTAATTAAAGCCCGCCGTCGACGATATTCGGGATCGCTAAACCCAGGATGGTCAGATTCCAGATCAGAGCCGGCATCCAAAGTTGCTTGTGAAATAAGATCCATATCTGATATCCTACGTGGAAACCACGGAACTGCACACAACTTTAGTACAACAAAACGGATGGAGACATATACGACAAATCTGTAAAGATTTACATCGCTCCAGTCAACTTGTCTTTGGCAAACGAACAGGGAAACTCAAATGATACCTTTACGAGAGCCAATTAAAGTGACACTTTTACATACACTTTGGAGATCCGAAATCAGTTTTTTAACTCGTATATCGCCACTGTCTCCGTCAAAATCAACGTAAAACTATCTGATCCTGGGTTAAAAGCAGGAGAGCATTTAAAACTGCTAACGCACGTACGTCGTAGTCTTTACTGAATTTACAAGGACGACTCTCAATTCGCGTCATATTGATGTCATTCTTCCAAAAAAATTGCAGAGCGGATTGAAGCGCCCCGGGCCGGTCGCCAATGGAGAACACGGCAGAAACCTTTTGCGGTGGCGTGAATACCGCAGCCGGTTGCATGGCCAACGACCGAGCCACGGTCGATCGAAGGCCTGCCTCAGTCAACCTTCGCCACATAATGATCTACAACAGCAAATGGACGAACCAGATCCAATTATAAAAATGAGTCCTGAGAGTCCAAATATAGATTGAAGTTTGGCACAGCCCAAGTGGATTACAATCAGAGTGATCCCACCGTTATGTGACCTGGCTCTGTGTGTCGTCACTTCCTGTTTCCCGATTCGCTGTGAAACGCAATACAATGGTGGTTGCGCGATCAGTGTCTGCAGATACCCTTCAGCGCCGTGTGCAAACCCAACACGACTGGTTCGTTCAGAATATTATACCAGCACGGCTTGACGCGACCATGGTGTGTGTGGCACTCACTCGCATAAATCTCAATCCAGTCTTTTTTTTGCGATGCTCGCACCGTTGCCCTCCCAGTTGCGCCATTCACCAGCGTTTTTTACCGTTGCGTTCATGCCCTTGAGAAATCTGAGCTTGGTTCACGAACTGCTGAGAAGTCGAGAGTCTCAGCGTCATATGAGAACTGTGTACGGTTCAATATTGGCTGATGAAGCTTGAGCTTATCGAAAAATTGTCAGGGGTTGGCAGATTTGCAGCTTGTCTGATCTACCAATAACCCCTAATCACAAAAATGAGAAGGTGATCTTTGAAAGCAGCAAAAAAACAGTTTTGCGACCTGGTTTGACACCGAATTTGATCGATTAGTAGCCAGCAATGTCACAATAGAAGGTGAACTGTTTCCAGCGATAACAGCAGCAACGTGACTTGATCAACTCTACATTGGGTAGTTTTCCTGACCTTTGTGGTCATCTTGTGGATTGACTGAAACGTCCGCGTTGTGTAATAAATCGCGATTTCGAATTATTCCTGCGTTATCGGTGATCTAGTCAAAGTTCCTGAAAGAGGAAACAAGTGACTAAGTCATTTTCCGTCTACTACTGTCACACGTGGTCTATATTTAGCTTCCAACCACGTTACAAGTACATATTGAGCGGGACCACCCTCACCTTAACATTATTTAAATATGATGTTAAGGAGGTTGTTAAAGATCGCCTCCAAGCCCATCCAGCCGGTTCAGGCTCGGCTCCGGCTGGGATCTGCTCCCAGCGTTCGCTGGCATAGTGCTGTTCCTGCGGACCCTCCCAAATATTCGAAAGGTCTGGAAAGGGAGAGTCGCTTTTTTAGTGTAGTTTTATGTTGATGTTTAATATGCCTTATACCATTGCCCATTATCAATTTACGTGCCATTCATCACTTTGCCATCAATTCCATGAAATCTTCACATTTCTGTTTCCCTCAATGGACAGGTTCATCACAATTTGTATTGATTGCATTGGTTCGACATGACTTGTGATAGTTTTTCGAGTTTGAGGGCATCCTTGAAAATGAAGCAATCTACCTTTAGCTTTTGTTGCGCCTGAAAAAGGATCAGCTTCTTATTTGATTATCAGCTAAGCTCTTACACTTTGCCGACTATTTGCTTTGTAGTTTTTTCATTTTGCTCGAAAAGTTGGGCTGAAGATTGTTTGCTTCATTGAGGTTCGAACGATTCTGCTGTCTCTCAAAAATTATGCTTTGACGTAGGACTTGCTGGGGTGATTGCTGGTGAATCTTCCATCTGTACTGTTGGCGGCGGTGGCGATGGGCTCAAGTATAGAGGGTATGATATTGTAGACATGGCTAAGGCATGCACATTCGAGGAGGTCGCGTATCTTCTGATTTATGGCGCGTTCCCAACTTCCGATAAGTTGGCATCTTATCTTGCACAACTCAACCAATTCCGAGTCCTACCACCAGCTCTTTGCGCCATTCTTGAACAGATTCCGGCCGCAGCAAACCCGATGGATGTACTACGTACGACATGTTCAGCACTTGGATGCATTCGTCCTGAACAGGGATTCGTATCCACGTCTGATACAGGATCCAGGTATTGTTGTTGGATATTGCCGTTTTCCTTCGGTTTTCGTCAGTCGATTGCCTTGTTGCCATTCAGGGTTCGACGCCATTTAGCGCTGCTTCAGTTTCATATAAACAAATCGGCTCAATTTGCTCCTGTTTTTTGAAATATGCCAAAACTTTAAACCACATCACGAGCAGATTTTGTTTTGACGATTTTGAGAATAATGTTGCTTTCTGTAAGAAATAGAACAAACCAATTTTGTCATTCGAAAAACTCTTTTATCATTGTTTAGCAAACATTCAACGCCATCTCTCAATGTACCTGAACACGTCTGATATCAATCTCTGTAATGTTTCAGTCCAGAAAACGTTTCGACCGACGACGTCTGCAACGGATTACTGGCTGGGTTTGGATCGGCGTTATGTTATTGGCACAACTGGCATACGCGAGGTATCCGTATCGACACCTCTGGATCAGACGATGAATCGGTGGCCAACCACTTTCTCCGCTTGCTGAACCAGCGCGAACCCACCAAAGAACAATCTCGCACAATTGACCTTTCCCTCATCCTTTATGCAGTAATGTCGCCAGAATTATTGTTTTTATTCTCAAGTGTTTTCTATTGCCTAGGAAATTTCTGCAAACATAGTTCTCATGTCTGCTGTTCATATCCGGGTTCACATCACAATTTAGCCTCGTTTTTCTGTTTCGTGAAGAATGTTCAACTTTAAAGACTGTATTCGCTGTTTTTCCTAGCGATAGCCTCGTTCGTAGGGATTATATGCGTTGAATTCAGGAATATGTTCTGTTTTGTTTCTGCCCTTATAAATCTTATGACACGTTTAATTTTGTCACCTCTAAGAAGGTCTTTAGGAGCATGGATTTGCTGCATCCACATTTGCTGGTCGCGTGACATCCAGCACTTTGTCCGATATGTACTCTGCAGTTTGCTCTGCAATTGGTACGTTGCGGGGGAAGCTCCACGGTGGTGCCAACGAAGCCGCAATGGAGCTGATATCTGGGTTCACTGTCGATGACGACATCGAAACATTGATGCGTGAGAAACTGTCTCGCAAAGAACTGATAATGGGATTTGGCCATCGTATATATAAGGTATTTTGTAATCTCTTTTCCAGGGCGACGCTTTTCATTGTGTGCGGTGCCTTTAAACATTTCCAGTTACCGGGATTTAATGTTTTAATTACGGTTGGTCAGTTATTCTAACGGCAGATTTTGGTGTCCCCCGATGCAGTCTCATTTTTGATTCTTTCAGAATCGGGATCCTCGTTCCGATATTATCAAAGAATGTGCAAAGACGCTTACTGCTCAGGAGGATGGTAGGCCAGACTTGTTCGCGATCAGCGAACGTATCGAAGCTGTTATGGCCAGCGATAAGAAAATTCCACCAAATCTTGGTATAGCCTTGAAATTGGAGTCTCGCAATTTCTGATCATCTGACTATTACAACTCCCACAGATTTTTACATGGCATCGGCGTACAATATGGTGACATATATTTTGTTTTTTAATCGATATTTTATTAAAAAATATTGTTATATTCTTCTATTTTATGACCTAGGCAATGCTCTGTGCTTGTTAAGTTTCATCCTAATTTCATTAAAATTGCGGGTTTTCATTACGACAAGTGATAGTTCCTTCTTATTTCAAGGCTCGACATAGAAGTGCAGATAATTTGCTCTGTCTTTGATACTAACGTATTTGTTGAAAAAACAAAAACATTTTATTGATTCGATTTTTTCGATGCAGTGCGGCCTCCCGACACAGTTTTTTACTCCAGTTTTCGTCATCGCTCGTACTGCCGGCTGGTCTGCCCATTTTCTTGAACAAAGACAGGCGCGAGTTCTCATCCGCCCTTCTTCAATCTACACTGGTTACCATTAAGACATTGTGTTTACTTTTTGACGTCGCCCCAATACTTGATTTTTCTTGTTTGATTCAAACACGATGCGTTTTGAGTTTTGATTGCGCATTCATTTAGTTCTGTTATCCTCATTTTTTTCTCTTGTACTCATTCCTCTGTGTAGGACCGTCGCCGCGCAATCTGCCCGAGTTCAAGAACTAAAACACATCGAAACAACGCATTTATTTTCGCCTTCAACTTTTATAAATGTTATTTTCTCAAAATCTTATTGGAATATGCAATTTTTGCCATTTAATGGCACGTTCAAACTTCTCGCCTTTTTTGCTGGTCTTCCACTAACAAATTTTATCGCCCGAGACATTAGGCTGCAATGCTAGAGGATTGCGTTCATAGGCTGGCTTTTGACTTGGCAGTACTCATACCTGTGTTCACTTTGTCTCCACTGTCGATTGTTGCATATTAGCGTCCGGTAAATGAGGGGCATTTTCAGCGAGACCTCTGATGGCTCCCAGGAATGATCGGGCGGGGGAATCATTCCCAGCCAATTTAACCAATCTATGATGTCTTTTGGGCATTCGTGGACTCATTCATTGCGTTTGGCAAATGACCGAATCGCCAATAGCGTTACGCAGGTTTCGCCAGGACGATGCTGGGTTTGGCAAAAAAATCGTGACAAAATTCTGAATTCGTGACTATTATCTCCATGACTCTTCATTTCCAATCATGCTACCCCGATGTCTTCAAAGCATTCCAATCAGGCTTCCAATGCTCCACCTCGAAGCTCTGTGGCATGCATTTTAATTTGCAAACATTACCCCATGTACCGATGTACTTTAATTTTACGAAACTTTCTTTCAAGATCGATCAAGCATAATAGACAGTTTCAGTGCCCATACGTCCACGTTGATACGTGATTCGAATGTATACAATGCAACGAACACTTGCACTTCGTCATCGTCAACTTTGTCAGCGCTAGCACTGATTGCCTATTTTTCGGACTCTTGTTGGTGTCCCCGCTTGAAATATAACCCTTCAAACCGGTTGGCATTGCCTTTCCCAGAACTTGTTAGATTTGTTTGAATTTGAGGCTTCAGTTAACCTTCTGATCGATGAATTGCACCAAATCCATCTGGTTGCCCCGAAAACAGAATATGTCACACAGGATAGTGACACGGAAGTAAAACTGTCTCGAGAGTGAGAAGCTTCGTAAAAAACCTTGTACGGTTTTCGCCAAATTTCGTTTGAAACAGGGACCACGCCAATAGTTCTGAGACTTGGGGACTTGTTGACGAGCGGAAATGGTTCAAGGGCAACCGGTAGCCTGAACGACAATCACTGACGCGATGTAAATCCAATTTACAGAGAAGTAACACCATTCCATGGACAACGGTTCATTCAACACAAACCAAAAGATTTGGCAACGTGTTCTTTCAACCCAATGAAATTTACTTCCAAAAATGTATCCCAATAAAATCGGTTATCAACCCTTGCCTCAATCATACCCATGTTTTCTTAAAAGCTTCACTTCGGATCTGCTCTGGCAAACTTTCCTCATGCGTTGATTTGGAAAACCAAATTTCTAGGCATCAAACCTTATCGCTTGATAACTCACGGCAGGAACCACAATCTCAACAATCCTGCTCGAGTATAAAAAGCCGAACAAATCTTGTCTCATCTCTCAAAGCGCAACTCAATTGTTTTGTGTTTCTGCCTAGCGCTAAAGGACATCGAAGAGCGCGACTGAGATCGCTATCGACACCAGCGCCCACGACGTAACCGCTGTATCAAATTGTCCTGAGGATTCCGTCTTCAATTATGAATCTGACAGGCAGGATATTCTCGTGGGTGAATGAAATTTTCTATAACACGGGTTTTGAAAAACCCCCTCCTGTCGTTATCAAACTCCATGAGAACTCACTTGTCAACCATCGTCGTTGTCACCCTATTTTTGGACAGCTGATCTTCTCAGAAAAACGTCTCCACATTTGTTTTTCACGGCGCAATCTTCCCAGCATTTACTATGCGGTTTGCAGTGGGGGTTTGTTCAGCGTTTCCTCGATTTTTTGAGGTGACTAATTTCAACAAAAACTGACCCTTTTTGGCACCTCAGATGCGACAAGCAGCGACGTTTGGGTGTTGTGATGAATCCAAGTTGGCTTTGAAAAGGTCTCGCGCGTTGCCTGTTCCCATGCAAACGGGTCAAATCACTTCGCTTGCATTCTTGACCGACATATCGCCAGCTTCGCTGCACCTGGAGCAGAAGTGAGTAACCAAAGCTGAGGAAACCCGTTCCATGGTGGGTCCGCCGAACAACGACAATGATAGACAATGATAGGCAACTTGCTGCTAGTCGAACGACAAAAAGGAATCGACAGATCAGTAAATTGATAGATTTAGTCGCAAATTATTGCTTCAATATTCATGATGAATATTCAGAGTTTGTGGAAAGTCAAACTCATGCCATCTGGGCCGGTTGTTTACTATGCTGTTGAATACGATAATGCTTTGGCCGCCTAGCCGCCTCTATTCGCCCTGCTATGATGGTTTCGATTCGTCCGACGATTTTGACCCAAAACCCAGGTACTTCTGTAACCGTTGCGTCATACCTGGCAAAGTCATCAAGACATTATGATTCTCTCTGCAGATATGACTTACTCGGCGCGGGTAATGCAGACATTGGTCACGGTCTGGTCTGCGTCGGTTGCGTTGAACTTGTCCACCACCGCATCCAGCAAGTTGTCTAATGAGTCGCGAATTGCTTGGCCCCACCGACACTCCATCATCGCAAACATTTCCTCAGCCTATCGAAAGTTCATCATAATTTGAAACGCAGAAAATATACGCTGAGGAGCATCTGAGAAAAAAATTCGAATGAAGACACTGAAACTAGACCTAATTTCATACATCTGTTTGTTAAAGATTTTGAAATGAACGAGCAAGACTGTCACAAGAACCATTAAGCACAAACAATTCTGGGGTAAAGCGAAAGCTGCAAGCTGAGATTCAGCAGGTGCTGCGAGAAAACAGTGTTGAATAAGTGAGTTTTGTTTGACGAACTCGTATAACCCCATTTTTGTCGAAGTCGAACATCTTGAACAGCATATCGAGATGATCCTGTTTTGATCCGCGAACCAGTACTGACATTGTTTCCACGAACCCATCAAAGTCTATGGCATTGCTATTTTCGGGATCAAACAACTGAAAACGACGGTAAGAAACACATTATTCATTTGAGCATCGAAATGAAAAATAGTGGTAAGCCAGACCGAACGAACTTGACGAACAAGTTTTCGATTGAGAAAAACCGAATATGCAAATAAGTCGAACCCTTTGGAAATAGATGCCAGCAGATTCATCAATGTCAAATTGGACGAATATCGTGTTCAGCTCTTGCCGTGTGATAGTATTTCTTCCGGCAGAAG